>JASAND010005043.1:0-11368 GCA_030248195.1 Trissonchulus latispiculum
ACAGTGCTCGTGCGGTTCCTACTTTTCCTACTTTTTTCCTACTTTTTTCCAGATTCCTACTTTTTTCCTACTTGAGGTCAAAAATTCCTACTTTTTCCTACTTTTTTCCTAGGCAGTTAAATTTTATTATATATTAACTTTACTTTCTGCTTAATTTTACGAAAATTTCGTGCCTGCGGCGCGGAAAGTTTGATTTTAATGCTTACCTTACTCGCTGAAAAGGTACATACACTCTTAGAACATTTTTTATTCTGCAGGCCGTGATATGTGTTTGCGAAACAAGACTAGGCTAGTCCGTTTTGTTCAGAACTGCTCTCCGTTTATATATATGTTTAACGTTGAGTATATATATATAGCCTCTTGCTAGAAGGCTTTGAGACTCCTGGCAACTTGGTTGAGTTGTTTTTGACCAACCATACGGGGCCAGTTTCCTCGCTAACGCTTTGCACCGTCGGCTGATGATCACATTGTGATGTCTAATGCAGCAAACACAACAACAAATTTAAATAGCCAGAATCCAAAAACATTCAGCTTGAAATTTTTAAATTTGGCTTTTGATTTTTGCCCGGTAAGTTTCTTATTCTTGCAGATAGCTTTGTGTAGCATTGTTAGAACTGACACATTCCAATCCGAAGATTTTTCCCAGTATTTTTGAAGATTTCAGGCTTCGCGGCGTTTAGATTTTAATTTTAAAGATCTGGTTGGATTTTGGAAGTATATATTTTACTTGATTAACTTGGGTTGATGTTAAGCTTTTCTCGTCAGCTTGGCTTGAAAAGCGTCAACTGCCCAGTTTTTGTTCCAAAATTGTGTTCTTTAGAACACATTTCTTTGAAAAGAACAAATTTTAAAAATGAACGAAAACTTAAATTTGGTTAAGGTTAAACAAAAAACAAGTAGGTCCGTCATATGAGTGGAATAATGTTATGTGGTTCAAGGAATTTGGGTGATGCGGTCAGATGTGAGATGTGGAAGAGGTTTTGGTTTGGTCCTAATCCTGCTTCTGGGACACGAAAATGTAACCAATTTTGAGAATTTAATAGACAATATGCACAAAAAATGTGTATGCGTAAATTTAAAGATATTGGAATGGAGCATTATCAGAAATTAATTTTTCAACCAATGTGTAATAATCGTATTGTAACAATGTATAGCGCGGCGGGAAATAAAACCCCAAATTTTCGAATTTTGGCTGTATATAACTTTTTTATTAAGCGACAAATCGAAAATCTAACGATAACTACCATGAGGTCTTGCGAAGAGCTTAAAAATCAGCCATAAAACGTCTCTCTAGCGCTAACCAATCGTTGGTGAGGAATTTTCGACCAAACCGATGGGAAAAAACCCAATGCGGGGACAAACCCATGGGCGGGAAAAAAACCCAGCCGAATTTTTTTGCGCAAGCATGCCAGAACGGTTTTGACTATACCGTTCGAAAGAGCGGGTCATTTTTAGTACATCTGAATCATAAAATCCATACTGTACAGACTGAATCATAAAATACCAATATTTTTGCAAAAAAACATGTCAAATTGACTTTTCAAAATTTCGAATGTTTAACACGTCAACATAGGTAGGCAAATTTTGGAAATTTTTGAAATGTGCTTAATTTCTGCAGTTTAAGCATCCTGTCACATAGAAAACGTGTTTTTATTGCATTTAAAGCCAAACCCGTACCCGACCTATTTTAGTGAAAAATTTAGCGGTTTTTGGCGAAATTTGAAAATTTGGCTTGAAATGGCACCATCTCAGATTTTGACCACCTGGACCTCACATGGAAGGTCGAACCTAGGTAAAATCTATACCAAATTAATCAGGAGGCTCTACTGAGCTAAGAAATGCATGAATTTTTCCTTTTCTGCTAATGGTTAGAAAACAATTTCATTTTGAAATTTGGGTTATTTTCCCGCACATGGGTTTTTTCCGCCGAGTCTAGGTCATCCCCAGGTCGCACCACAGGCACTAGAGCCAAATTGCATACACCATCGTGAAGTTCGAGACATATCCTCTGTGAAACTGTAATCCGTTTTGGGCTAAGTCTTTCCAGTAGTTCAGGGTGACCCCCCAAAATTAACCCTGCCTGACCCCCATGTTGGGACCAAAAATTCCAAAATTTTCAAAGTCCCAAAAAATTTGCTGAGAGGCAGCGGGAGCTACAATAATACACCCTCTATGGTAGTTTTGGACGCTCTTTTAGATAGGCTATTAAAATCCGATCTAGCTCATATGGGTGACTCACACTGGCGATGGGTTTTTCCCGCATATCGGATTGGGTTTTTTCCCCGCCGCGCTATAATAATAATAAGAATAATATCACATAGAATTAGAAATCAATTGATTTGATACCTTTCCGTTTTTTCGGTTAAACGTCAAAGTGCATAGATGGGGGTTTTCTAAAATAGAGTGCATTTAACACAATCAAGTTACTAACTATATAACTTCAACTTCAATAATTACCTATGCTAAAACTCATAATTTTTGGCAAAATTTCTACTTTAAAATTCCTACTTTTTAGCAAAATTCCTACTTTTTGTTCCTACTTTTTCCTACTTTTTTGAAGAAAATTCCTACTTTTATTCCTACTTTTCCAAAATTGGTGCGCACGAGGACTGACATCAGAGCCAAAATCCTGACTGCCACAGCGTTCCATAAATATCAGTGCCTCCCAGACTCAAATCCAACTGCAGACTCCTACGCGGCCCCAGTCCGGCAGCGCCTCACATCCCAAGCGTCTTGGAGAGAAGTGGGCCGTCAGCTGGCCGAGGAATCCGGTCTGGCAGGCACCAGGCTTGAAAAACTCAGCGCGGTTGGGCCGGTCCCCCCTTGGCTTGTGCCTGCGGGGCTCACCGTCAGCAATGAACTCGCCACCCTTACACGAAGATCAGACCCTCCGGAAGCTAAGAAGGCAGTTACTGAAGACTTCATGGCCGCACTTGAACCGGCCGATGTAGAAATCTTCAAAGATGGTTCAGCGGAAAACGGAACTAAGAACGGTGGAAGCGGAGTGTTTGTCCTGCATCACAGGACTGGCCGCGTCAGAAACATCATGGAACCTGCCGGCCTAATTACCTCCAGCTATGGCGCTGAATTAAGGGCCCTTGATGCTGCACTAGAATGGGTCCTTGAGGCAACTAGTGACGACGACAGAAGCATCAGAATTTTCACTGATTCCCAGGCATCGGTCAGAAAACTACAGTCTGGCCCGTCAAAAGCTGTCGGTTCCAAAGAAAGGAATATTTGGTCTAAACTTGCCAGTATCCTGGAATCTGGAGCCAGGCAGCTACAGATCTACTGGATCCCTGGCCATTCAAATATTCCAGGCAACGAGAAGGCTGACTTTCTGGCAAATCTGGCCACAAAACTCAGCCAGTCAGAAGTCCCGGTCGACTTTCGCGCCGCAAAATCATTGCTATCAAGGACGTTCAGCCAAATGTGGGACACTGTTTTTTTTTGTGTTTTTTATTGTGTTTTCGCACACTTTTTTTTAAAAAAACACACAAAATTTTAAAAAAACACACCAAAAAGCACACTCACATTTTCACCTGAAGGAGCGAATTTTTATTAATTTTAAGCCTAATTTTTAAGTTTTTCCAAAAAATTTTGCGCCTTCGGCGCAAGTATTCACTATATATCTATGTTTTTACTTCTGTTTGTTTTCGTCTAGGCATTAGTTTTCGTGTAGCCTTCATTATTCTAAGCAACGGTGTCATTAGGGACTGTATAAGCAAATTATTCTATGAAATTACGTTTCCAAATTCTGCAAATGACTGGAATAAAATAAACTGTCGAAAAGTAAAAGGATTGAAGGATTTCAGACCAAAATTGTCACAATTTTCAAAAAAATTCTGAACGTCTGGGGGACTCCGCCCCCAGACCCCCCATTGTAGCGCAAAAAAGACGTCATCAATGCAAATATTTAACGTTCAGAACATTGAAATATCGTTTATGAAGACTGAGCATGCAATATATGCTTTGTACTTCTTCTGTAAAACGCGAAAAATGCTAAATATAGTTTAAAATGCTGTAAAAACCGTTAAAAACGTGTTAAAACTGCGAAAAGCGAATTTCAGGAAAAACACAGATTTTTTAAAAAACACACATTTTCTTAAAAAAACACACTAAAAAGCACAGGTAAAATTTTGAAAAAAAAAACCCTGATGTGGGAAATCTCTCTAACCTCTGACCGGCTGAATCTAACCCCAATTCCGGCCACAAGGTGGAACCGGGAATCTCACTTGTCTAGATCCAGCCGTTCCACCCTCTCTCAACTACGGGTTGGGGGCTTCTGCCCTATTCTGAACTGGTATCTCCATAGAATCGGGGCAGCAAACGACCCCAGCTGCCCATTTTGCCCTGGCACCGAGGATAACCTTTCCCACGCTATCCTCACCTGCCCCAGAGGCGACCGCCTACGCCTCGTCCACCTAGGCCCTAATCCATCTCTGTCTGTCCTGTGGGAGAAACCAGGGGAGGTCATTGCCTACCTTGATGGGTGCGGACGTCTCCAGTAGATGTCCGAGCCGATTGACGATCGTCAGGTGGTTGGAAGCAGTCACAACAACAACAACAACAAGGTTTCATCAATCAGCGTTGTTTTAAACGTCCCTCAGTTTTGCCAACGGTAAATTGGCAAAACTCACTGAGACGCTCACAAGTGCAGTTTTGCCAATGAAAATTGGCAAAACTGCACATGCGCGCTTGCTAGAACAGTTTGTCCAGCCCTCAGCTGGAGAAAGTGCAGTTTGTCCAAAATGACTGGCAAATGTTCACATTTGCCAACATGTGCAGTTTTGCTACCACATATACGTAGACGGCTTTCAGTTTTGTCCAAGGTAATGGAATACTTAGTGAAAGCTTATGCATTGAAATTCTTTTAGCATTTTTAGCGTCAACTAGGTATTTTCCTAAGAAATCTAATGAAGTATCTGCGTACACATACATACACTCATACGCAGTAACCACACGCACTATAGTGTTCTGTGAAGTTGTATAAGCATTCTTTGTGTAGAGTCGTGGATATACTTACACACTTAACCAGTTAAGACACGAAATTGTACAAGAGAATATTTAAAGACCTTTGCTAATTTTAACTGCTAACCATAGGTGTAATTGGGGGGGGGGGTAACCCCCCCAGCCATTTTTCAAACCCCCCCCCCCGAAAGTTTTGGGGGCCGCCCCCCCCCCAAACTGGGGGGGGGGGGGGAGTCGCGCCGAAGGCGCGGAAAATGGCCAAAATTTGGGCATTTTTAGGGTAAATTTCGCAAAACTTTTCAAAAGTCCAAATTTTTGGCTTAACGTGTTTATTATCGCGAGAAATACACGTTTATAACGGTTTTATGGACTTCTAAACTCAACATTGACCTTATTCTGGACTCAGAAACATGTTGGCTATCAAGTTTTCGAGTTTAAAAACACTGTCTAATGTCAAAATTACTTAATGCTTTCATGTTTTTCGGCATTAGCAATGGCTGAAAATGCGATTTTTGGCATAAAAATTGAAAAATTTTTTTGGGGGAGGTTTGGGGGGGGGGTCGTGGCGGTTTGGGGGGGTCTAAAAAGGGGCCCCCAAAATTCCGTGGGAGGGTCCCCCCACCCCAAATCCCCGTTACACCTATGCTGCTAAGAAAAATTTAATTTCTAGCTTGAATTTTCCTGAAACCTTTTGCTAGGGGTTGCCGACCACAGACCCCCGCTTTTTAAATTCATGTTTCTTGATCTGGGCGTTGTACTGATTGCTTTGGTTTCTGTATTTATTACCGTGTATCCGAAGCCTTTATATCTGCTTTTATATATATATATATATATATATATATATATATATATAAATTTTGTAAATGTTACCAAACCATAATTTTAAAGATTTTTCTTGCTTGCTAGTTTGCTAAATTATGTTTTAGATTTTTACTGGCTGCTGGAATCAAAGTTTTGAGTGTTTCCATTGAGAGTTTTCCTGACATTTACGAACTTTTCTCAGCTTCTCCCCAGACCCCACAGTCTTCACTTTTAAATTTTTATTTTTGAAAAAAACGCACGTACGTACACACGCTTCGACTTTCGAAAACTGATTGTAATATGGTGAGTATTATATATTCGTTAAATATTCGAAATATTACTCAATGAATGTTTGTTTAGCAAGGAAGACCTGAAAAAGTAAAGGAAAAGTCAGAAAAAATCAGAAAACATTAAGAAAATGTTCTGGAAGGAAGCTAGAAAATAGTGAGAAAATATTGAGAAAATAATAGAAGTAGTTTAGAAAACAATTAGAAATAATATAGAAAATGTCCTTTTTTTAGGGAAAACAATGAGAAAACATTAAGAAACTTGCTAGAAAACGGTAAGAAATTAATTAGAAAACAATTAGAAAGTGGGCCTCAGTTAGAAAACATTTAACAGAAAATAATTAGAAAACAAATAGATATTTTTTAGAAAACAATTAGAAATAATGTTCAGTTAACTGCTGGAAAGTTTTTGGAAAAAAATTAGAAACTTTTTTTCCAATTGTTTTCTAAAATTGGCTTCGTGTGTAACCCCCCCCTCCAATTCGATTTTTCCGGACCCCACCCTAATTTTGGCTACCCCTTATGCCCCTTCCCCCAACTTTTTCTCAAGGTATATACACCTATGGTTTAAGGGAGGAGGTAACCCCCCAGGAATTTTCCAAATCTCCCCAGAAATTTTTGGGTACCCCCGCCCGCGCCCCCCCCCCAACTGCCCAAACTGGGGGTAGTCGCGCCGAACACGCGAAAATTGGCCACAAATTGGACATTTGTAGGGTAAATTTTGCAATATTATCCAAAAAATTCCAAATTTTTGGCACAGCGTGTTTATTATCACGAGAAATGCACGTTTATGACGGTTTTCTCAGAAACATGTTGGGAATCTAGTTTTCGAGTTTAAAAATACTGTTTAATGTTAAAATTAATAAATCCTACCGGCATCAACGGGTTGTCGCAGACATTTTCCTCTTATCTAAAGGGTCAAAACTCAGTTTTGGTGCATTTTCAAAATTTGGTTCTATTACAAATTTTTTCCTACTCGTTGAGGGCTTTCAGATGAGTACCATATCGACTACTTTTGAGATAATTTTTTAAATTTCGGGTTTTCCGGGAATTATATATATACCGGATTTTTAGTTTTTCGGTTATAACTTTCGCTAGGCGGATTTCCGGAAGATCTCGCAAGCAGGAAACTTGTTCAGCTCGACGAGCTCTTTCATTTGAGTACCATATCGACCACTTTTGGAGAAATTTTTCAAAATCCGGAATTTTCCGGATCGAATATCTCGAAATCCGTAAATTTTCAGGAAATTTCGATTTCAGTTTCGAAATCAGCGTGGTCGACTTACCCTATGACAACCTTTTAAGCAAAATCGGAGACAAAAAATTTTTAAGTCAAAAATCCGGGTTTTCGTGAATTCCCGGATTTTCAGTTTTTCGGCTATAACTTTCGCTAGACACATTTCCGGAAAATGTCGCAAGAAGGAAAGTTGCTCAGCTCGGCGAGCTCTTTCATTTGAGTACCATATCGACCACTTTTGGAGAAATTTTTCAAAATCCGGAATTTTCCGGGTCAAATATCTCGAAATCCGTAAATTTTCCGAAAATTTCGATTTCAGTTTCGAAATCAGCGTGGTCGACTTACCCTATGACCAACTTTTAGACAAAATCGGAGACAAAAAATTTTTACGTTTCCCTTGGTCCCCCCTTACGATTTTTAAATTTCCGGGAGCCGCCATTCCCGGAATCCGGGAGATATCGGGATGCCCTTACAAACGGGAGCACTTCAGGTCACCCTCCAACTATGGTGAGAATTTCAGCCCGATCGGTCCAGCCAATCTCGAGAAAAAGGGGGGGGGACACAAATGTTGACCGGAATAATAAATAAATAAATAAATAAATAAATAAATAAAGAAACTTAGCCATATCAAAGGGTTGTCTTTTTTTAAAAAAATGCGACAACCCAATAATGATTTCATGTTTTTCGGTATTAGCAATGGCTGAAAATGCGGTTTTTTGGCATACAAATTGAAACAAATTTTGGGGGAGATTTGGGGGGGGGTCGTGGGGAGGTTTGGGGAGGGTCTAAAATGGGGACCCCCAAAGTTGCGGGGCTGATCATAAGGTGTGAACATAAGGGCTGAACCTGAGTAAACGATATAATACGTACAGCAGTGGTTTTTTTTCGCCGACGGCTTATGTGTACCGTTACACACCTCTCCAAAATTTTTTGCTATTTTTCAGGAAAAAGTGTGTAACTACCTAAAAATTTCTAATTTACGCGCGTTTTGCTGTATGTATGTATACAAACACATGTATATATACAATTTTATAGTTAACAAAATTATTCCGTTAAAATTATAAGTAAAATCTTAACATCTTATTACAGCAATATTTGGAGTTTCACCAAATCATATCGACAAAATTAAAAAATTGATGATTTGAAATTGATGATGAACATCGATGATTTGAAATTGATGATGAACATCGATGATTTGCATTTATTGATTTTGACTTGATAGAAAGAAGGAAAACACCAGTGCACCGAAGGAGCATAATTTTTCGAAAGGCCTCCTGTAGCACAAAACTTGGCAAGGAACCAGTTAAATTTTGCTTCATAAGCTGAAAAATTTTGGTGTGTATTTTTTCAACCCCCCCCCCAGAAATTTTTTTGGGGGGACGTCTCCCCCCCCCCCCCAACTGGGGGGGGGGTAGTCGCGCCGAAGGCGCGAAAATTGGCCAAAAATAGGGTATTTTTAGGGTAAATTTTGCGCAAATTTTCAAAAAGTCCCAAATTTTTGCTTGCTTGCTTGATCACCATCATCTTCGCCACGAAGACATCCAAGCCTTTGGTTAGCTGTTGCGTCTGATGTGATTTCTTTCCACTGAGCTCGATCTGCTGCCAATGTTGTAATGGTGTCAATCCAGTTGAATCGGCCAAGAGAATACAGACTCATTGGCCCTCTGAGATCTTCATGGACATTCTTTTCCCAGGTTTGCCGCTGTCGTCCTGGCCTGGCACGCCAGGTAGGAGGGGCGGTCGAGAAGAAGCACCGGTAAGGGAGACGTCTCCGGTCCATTCGGGCAACATGTCCAAGCCATCGCAGCCTATATTTCCTCAGACGTGCTTCCAATGGAGGTCTATTCCCGGCACGAGCTCTGAGTTCAAGATTAGTGAAACGGTCAGCCAGCCTTAGCCCAAGAATACGACGCAAGCATCCATTTTCGAAAACTTCAAGTTTTCGGATATCGCAGCTGCGTAAGGGCGTTGTTTCCAGCCCGTAAAGCAGTACAGACATGACCATGCTATCGAAAACGCGGAGCTTGGTACGAACGGATATTTCCCGTCGGCGCCACAGACAGTTATACAAGGTGTTGAAAATACTGAGTGCTCTCCCAACTCTACAGTCTATTTCTGCCGTGGGTTCACCGTTTGGAGAGATCTGGCAGCCGAGGTACTGGAAGGCATCCACTTTATCAATAATGTCATGACCAATTGAGAGTCCTTGTTGGTGCGCGGCGGAGGAAATGTACTTACATTTGCCCGCATTTAGCTTAAGGCCAATCGGATCGCTATGCTGTATCACTCGGACTATAAGTAGCTGCATGGCAGGTTCGTTCGACGCCAAAATTGCTATGTCATCGGCATATTCCAAGTCGGCCAATATGTCATTTTCACTGATCACAACACCATCTTCAGGCTGTACACTTTTGGACATGGCTCTGTCAACGGCGCGTAAAAATAGCAAAGGAGACAGCACATCTCCCTGCCTCCCTGCCCGGTTCACTGTACGAATATCAGAGTCCCTCGAGCAATTTTATACAATACTTAGCATTTTAAGTATTGTCTCCAGACAGCCTAAACGCAACGCCTAAAACCAAATTTTTGGCTTAATGTACTTGTTATTGCGAGAAATACAAGTTTTTAATAGTTTTATGGACTTTTTGACTGAATATTAGCCTTCTTTTGAACTTAGAAACACCTGGTCAATCAAGTTTTACAGTTTAAAACCACTGTCTAATGTAAAAATTACTTCATGATTCGATGTTTATTAGTATTACAAACGGCTGAAAATGCGAGTTTTGACATAAAAATTGAAAATTTTTTTGGGGGAGGGTTGGGGGGGTATCCAGAGGGGGCCCCCCCCAGAAAATGTTGGGGGGAGCCCCCCACCCCAAATCTCCGTTACACCTATGATACTAGGGTTGGTTTTTTCCGGAAAAAAAGATTGCCGGAAAAAACCTTTTTTTCCGGTTTTTTCCATTTTTTTCCGGTCACTCCAAAATTGCACAATGTGTTAAATGTTGCGTTATTTCATGTTTTTGCATGCACAGAAGCAGTTTTCACGATATTTGTAGCCCCACAGGGGTAATGCAATCACACAAGCGCTTAGAAAGATTCCAGTAGTGGTTACAGGAATCAAATATTTTCAGCGGGTGACGCTGTTAAAGCAAAGGACAGGTCACTTCTGTATACTTTGGCGGTTCTACTAGACCTAGTTTGTGGTTTTCATAGGTATATAACACGCTCCGTAAAGTAAACACTTCCAGATATTTTAACAGTTTTGGTTGAACACTCCACTGTTAGGTATTGAATTATTAACTCTACCTGAGTTACGCAATCATTTTCACATTTCAAGGGAAAAACGCCAAATCCCAACGTTAGCTCAAATGCATGAATATCGTATTCTTACCTCATTAAACACTGTTTTTGATGGTTTCTGAATGTTCCGATGGTATAAATTAACTTTCAGAACATGTCCCGAATATTTTTCCATTTTTTTCCGATGCATCGTAAAAACCCAAATACAATTTCGTCAGATTTAGCATACCCCCACCTACTATGACCCACGAAAAAGGTTGTAAATAGTGTGAAATTGCTGGAAAAGCTAAGAAAACATGAAATTTTATTGTAAAAATCGTCAAAATAACGTTAGGAATATTTTTCCATTTTTTTCCACCCCATCGGAAATTTGTCCAAAATTTTGGTGTAACGTTACACAGTCGCCAAAATTTTTTTGCTATTTTCCAGAAAAAAGTGTGTAATTACACGCGTTTTTGAGCAAAAAAAAACACTGACGTACAGTGTATAAACGGTGGTTGTTACTTGATATCATTGTTTTCATGTTTTAGCACGAACGCGTGACATCAGATATATATTTAATTAATAGCCAGCTACAGACTGAATTCCTGGTTCGGCCGTCGTGTTTATTTTAATTCGACGGCTGACCAAGGTTTTATTATTCTGTGGCATGTTTGCCGTCTATTTCGCTCTAAGCCGACGTGAACTGCTGCTGCTCTCAGAAGTGGGATTTGGAGGATTATATATATTGGGTATGTGCATAAATTTACGTACAATGTGTTGTTCTTTA
>JASAND010005045.1:0-26908 GCA_030248195.1 Trissonchulus latispiculum
TAAAGTTTTGTTTCGCATAATAATAATAATAGTAACAACAACAGAGATTTATCATATCATAGGGGTCGCGGCAGCGACCCCTATAATATGTGTGAAAAGTGGCTGGAGACAGTGTAAAATAAGCTGCGCAGAAGCTGCGCAAAATCCTGCGCAGATCCTGCGCAGATTTCATGCGCAAATTGTAGAGCACATCGAGTTTAGTATGTCTGTGAAGTTTCAGCCCCGTATCACTTACCGTTAAAAAGTTGCGCCCCGGACCGGTTATGGCGGCGATGTTTTTTTTTCCGGTTTCTCCTATTTGATGGTTGTATTGTACATAATGTTCGCCGCTTTCACGTGATCTGCAGCGGTGGGCCAACCTAAAGGGCTATGGGATCTAGTAGTACCCTCTAAAGAATTTAAGAATCACAACTTTTTTGCGCCGCAGCTGCGCCACAGCGCCGCAGTGGCGCCGCAAAGTCGGCTCATAGCGAAAAGTGACCATTTTTGTGGTCGTCGCTCAGGTCGAACGTTACGAGCTGGAGCTGATTTCTTTTTATATTCAGAAATTACATATACTGAACTAACTAACGGTCCAGGTTGCGTGTCTCTATCTCTTCCCTAGCGACCACAGTGGCCCGTCAAAAATGGCGAAAATTCGAAAAATGAAAAATCGAAATTTCTCGCTATCTATTCAACTTTGAAAGCTCGAATCTTCCATATAAGGGTTTTCTGGCACGGAGAATCGATTCCCGCAGTCAGTTTTACCGTCAGACCCACCCATCTTGCTGGGCTGGTTCCACTTTGCCGTCGGGAGGGTCAAGTCGGAAACCGCTTCCTGGAGGTCCATAGTAGGCTTTACCTGGCCTCTCAAAACTTTGTCTATAGGGGTTTTCTGGTGTGCCCAGGTCATTCCCGGTATCCGTTTTGCCGTCCGACATGCCTATGTTGCTGGGCTGGTTCTAGTTTGCCGTTTGAAGGGCCAGTCGGGTGGTCAAGTGGTCGAAAATAAAGTTTTTCAAAAGTGGTCAAATTTGGTATCAAATAAAAGCCCTAAGTGAGCTGAGCAACTTTTGTCATAGAACTGCATACCCAAAGTGGCTGTAGAGTGCTGTGGTGGGGTGGGGTGGGGACTTAGGCGATTTTGGGTCAAAAATAAAATTTTTCAAAAGTGGTCAAATTTGGTATCAAATAAAAGCCCTAAGTGAGCTGAGCAACTTTTGTCATAGAACTGCATACCCAAAGTGGCTGTAGAGTGCTGTGGTGGGGTGGGGTGGGGACTTAGGCGATTTTAGGTCAAAAATTGAATTTTTTAAAATTGGTCAAATTTGTGTCAAATGAAAGTCCTAAGAGAACGGAACAACTTTTGTCATGGAGCCACCCACCCAAACTTGCTGTGCCAAATAACGTCACGTGCCTATGAAACTTTTATCTTTACTTCTTGAACCGGAATGTAAAGGATATAATATAGACACAGCCAACACACACACATATTACCCTCTTTTGTGCGGAGCATTTTTGTTACTTGTATAAGTATGTAACGACTTATATACTTTTAAACGACAAAGACATGGAGTGAGAACAGGTGGGATATATTGTTATATATATACCGGCCAGCACAAATTTGGCATAACGCAGTCTTTTAATTGCTCTGGAGTAAATGAATTCTACAGTACAAAAGACTATCAGTACAAAAGACTATCCCTCCTTAACATCATGTTGAATCTGTAACCCGATCAGAGCGTGAATTCAGAAAATAGAATCCCTTTCACATATTAAGTCCGGTTCAGTCTTACGGCAAAAATGACAAACTCACTACTTGTCGGAGCTTCAGACCTGGATATCCCAATGATTTATCCTTGTGCTTTACTGAAACCAGTGCCTAGAAAATGCGAGCAAGGTTCGTCAGGCGAACTGATGATTCAATTTTCGCTTCGCTACGGTTACGATCTAAGATTTTTACCCTCAAGTGACGGTAAGTATGGAGATTATGACGAAGAATCAAATAGAGCCACCGGCTATATTGCGGATCTACTATCGCGCAGAATCAATGCCACTCTGCCCTATATGACTACAACTACTGGAAGACTTCGAGCTACAGTCGCTACTCGGCCCATGGACACGGGGGCCGGAGCCTTTGCATTCAACAGTTACTGGAACAATTCACCTAAACCAAATATCCACTATAACTCAGTATTGATTATAATTGGTTGTGGCTATTTACTCATTCTAAGCAATCTGAAAAACTATTTCCAAAGAAAAAAGCTTCTGTCAGTCTTGTTACCGACCTTCCTCATTGGTTCTCTGCTTATCTCTGTTAATCTTAACTCCTTTATTAGCAGTGATGTGACTACGGGAAAACCTCGATGCCATTTACCAATTTACTAAACCTGAATTTAGTCAGAGGTACCAGAATGCGTGCTGTAATTACAAATTCTGGTGCTGATTCTGAGCTCAAGCTACTGTCAATTTTGCCCGAACAAGTAGAGGTTTTTTCTTCGTCTAGTGAAGCATTAACAAAAATCTCAGATTCCAAGTATCACTTTACATACGATGACTTAAAATGGATATCATTTGCTGCCAAGGATTACAGTAATATTTTTGTGTTGCCCAATGACGCACAATTTCACTACTATTCTAGTCTGGTCAGTAAAAATAACACAATCCTACTGGCGCAGATGAATGAGTTCTATGACCACTGCCTGATGTTTGGTATTTGGACTCGCATTCAAAATAAGTATGACACCCCACTCTTCCGACGTTTCGCACTTCCTTCGGCACAATCCGTTGAATTTGGCCGATTTAGAAGCGTTGTGTCGATCATGGCTTATGGCATTGTTGGGAGCACAGTCACATTTTGCCTTGAAATAATTTCGGTCATATGGAGAAAAGAAAATAACATTCCCATGATATTATCCGGGTTAAATAGGTTATTCTGAATTTCGACCATTTCTGAATTCCTGTCTCTTTCTACCTTTCTTTATTGGCTTACATAGCTCTGTTTGCATTATTTGGTGTCTACCGATGATGATTCATTGTTAATACGGAACCTGTTTTGAGGGATTGACATATATCCGATGCCCACTTTATTTAGCCAATGTCCTCCCCACAACCTTATGAGTACTGAACAGTCGACGTCCGAGTCATTAAAATGTCCTTCATTAAGGGGGGGGGCTACGAATTTCACTAAAAGTTCGATGTTGGAAAAGCTAGCTAGTCTTTTGCCACATAATAGTATTAGGTTAAGTGTAAAATAGTTTAAAGTTTGAAAGAATTCCATACAGCGTAGCGTCCTGTGGAGCCATCAGAAGTTGGTGTTATCGGTCCAAAGCTCGACCAGCAGCCTGAGGCTGGTGCGGAAGAATCCACAGCTGCGAAGGGTATAGTTTTCATTCCTTCTAAATATCCCATTTCCTTCTTCTTCTCTCCAGTTAGCAATCATTCCTGATCATTCCTGTCCAGGCTGCAATGACTTGGAACCCACTGGAACCGGACAATTTCCCCGGAAAAGCTGGGTGACTGGAGAAGAGTCCAGACGTCCAAGCCAGTTAGGTCCTTCAGGGGCCAATGTTATCAACACCCAAACCCGGGTTAAGTAGCAAACCCGGGTTTGGGCGATGATAACATTGGCCCCTGGTGGCGAGGACCAGTTGTAAGTCTGTCAGCGGCCGACCTAGTGTCAGTGCAAACACGGGAACAGTTCACTAGGCGGCAGTCCTCCCAATCAGCTACCCAGTGAGAGCTGCCTTGATAGCCTTCATTTCAGCTGTATAGCTGGAGAGATCCCGCGGCCAAAGTAAGCTTTATCATGCTATTTGTAGCAATAAATTCCTGGAACACCCCAGCTCCCCCGTTTCGGTTTCCACCGAGGCCAGAGGGCAGACCCGTCGGTCCAGATTATGATGTCTGCAGCTGGGAGGGCTTCCAGGTTCTCAAGGGCTACGAAACGTTCCCGCTGAGCACTGTCAATCTTGCGAACAGCGAACAGTTGTTGTGAAATTCGGCACAGACCGCCTGTTGGAGCCACGGTGGGGGACACAGGGTATTTTTTAGTTTTTTGCCGATAGGCTGAATTCCCGGTGGGGAAGTTTACGGGAGGAAATGTTTTGCAAAAATTAGCTACAAATTGGTATTTTTGGCTTATTTTACACGTAGAAACGTAAAACGTTCTCAAAAATACGTGGATTAAGAAGAGTTATTTGTACGAAAAACCTCCGGGCCGAAGCCGGAAAAGTTTTGAAAATTTGCCTATTTTTGGCAAAAATTTGGGCCCTCCAAAAGTCCGGGAGGGGGCGATTTCGGGGGGGAAGGCATTTTCTGGGAGGCAAATTTTGGGCCCCGCCCGTCCTCCCGGTAAAAAATACCCTTGGAGATGGAAGTGGCTCTCTCGGAACAGTGTCCAGACCAGCAGCTTCGATAGTCTCCAGGGCGCAGCTTCCTGAGTTGGGGTACCCCCGGGGCTGCGAGTAGAGATTTCACGTAGGTAATCGCGGCGAGCTGACTCTTTCTGATAGCGGTTTGGTGCAGATTTCCTTCATGCAAGAGGCAGTCGATCGGTATTGTCTTTGTTCATCCGGTGATGATCCTGGCAGCTACGGTTTTAATGGCGGACAATTTTTTAGATTGGATTTGGTCGCATACGGAAGCCAGGCTCCACCGCAGTATTCCACGGCTAATCCAATGAAACCCAGATATAGGGTCCGGAGGGTTTCGTGCTGAGACCCCCATTTGGTTCCACTGAGGACACGCAGAGTGTTGATCTATTTTTCAGCCGAATCGTGAGGCTCAGACAGAAGCTGAGTGTTTTGTCAAAGGTTATCCCCAGGAATACTGGTTTAGGACTGAAAGGTACGTCCTGGCCACCAAGACTGAGCCTTGGTACGTATTGGGCTTCACTGGGGTATTTTGAGAAAAAGGAGACCCCGCACGTTGATATCCATCTTCCATTTTTCTGCCCAGTTGTGGAGTCGATCTATGGCAGTTGATAGGTGGGCCGCGGCCAGGTCAGATGTGCTGTCATGCCTGTAGAGCGAGAACATCAGCGAATAGAGAAACTCTAATTCCCTGTGGTAGATCAGCCGTGACGTCTTTTATGAATAGAGGAAGAGCAGTGGCAACAGCACTCCGCCTTAACACCAGCTGCCTGCATTCTAAATCTGTCCGCGATTTATAACAGAGGCTCTTCGGTCCATTTGGTATTTCCTGAGCCAGCGGAGGATGCACCCAGGACTTGGAGTTGCTTCGTTTTCCACAAGAGTGCAAGGATAAAGACTCATTTGAAGACTCGGCTGAAATCGATATGGCTTAGCACCGTCCGCTTGCCCGGTTTGGCTTGGAAATCATCTGCAGCCGTTTGGGCAAGTCGTAGTACATGGTCTTCAGTGGATCTATGGCGGCGGAAATCGGCTTGCCAAAGTGACAGCTTTTCAGATGTTTCAGGCCAAGTTTCTAGTAGTCTGTTTTTCATAAGCCGTCCAGGAGTTTGCCTATGCAGCTGGATGGGAGGATATATGTCTGGTCGGCAGGCATGCCCTTTAGTGAAGTGGAATAAGAATCGCCTTGCTCCAGATAGGTGGAACGGAACCACTTGACCACGATTCGTTAAGGATGGTCAGCGAGCAGTTTAGGCCATCCGGAGGTAGTTTGGTCAGCATTTAGTTTGCAATCAGGTCAGGTCAGCCCAGCAGCTTTGTTGTTGTTGTTGTTGTGACTGCTTCCAACCACCTGCCAATCGTCAATCGTCTCGGGCATCTACTGGAGACGCCCGCACCCAGGCGCGTAGCCAGGGGGGGAATGGGGGGGGATTCCCCCCGAAATTGTGTTGCCCCCCAGGAATTTTTCCTGCCATGTGTAAAACGCCCATTTATCAAAAAATTTTCGCGCCTTCTGCGCGAAATCACTGTTTTATACCATTATAATACGTGTTACGCACTGAAAAATGAGTATATACCAATTACCCTTTTTGGTGTACTTTGACCACCTTCTGCATCATTTGGGTGCATGAACACGCACTGCGCCTTTAATATTATTGTAATTTCAACGAATGCTCTGTAAAAATTCTTTAGAGTTTTTACTTTAAAGGATTTGTCAGCTAAGCTAAGCAATCATCTTTTCCAGTAATTTGACATGGTTTGATGTCTGCTTGGTTTTTTCCTGAATATTTTCCTTCATTTGAACGTACGTACTGGTACCAGTGTGATGTTTCACTGTTTTTTTCAGGTATAAAGCCAGAGGATATGTTTTTCAAGCTGTCAGAAAATTTACGGAAATATCAGAGCGAGAAAACCGAAGAAATGTTGTCAAATCAGATGCTCTCTGGAATTCCGGAAGTCGATCTTGGCATAGAAGTGAGTCCAAAATCCCGGATAGATAAAAAGGGATTTTCGTTGTTTCTGCTTAAAACACAAGAATGTAGTCATAGCCCAGCCATTTTTGCTATTTTTATACACATAAAAATCAAAATTTGCAAACATTACCCCCTGTGGCTGTAGGAGCAGAGTTTGAGATCCCCATAAAGCCGCTGTAAAACTTGTTTGCGAAAGGTCAAAATTTGCAAACCTTTTTACAAAAGTCTACCCGCGTGGGGTTTGAGTCGAGTTTGTGCTCCCCATGAAAAGCCTAGCTTCCCTTAAGATTTGCTTTTAGGGATGACATTGTTTTTGCATTTTATTGTAGGCTAAAATCAAGAACATTGAGGAAACTGAGACTGCCAAGCTGCGTCTGCTCGTTCAGGCTAGTGCTCGGAACGGTTCCACTGGAACCGGTAGAACCGGAACCGGAACCGGAACCGGAAGGATTTTTAGAACCGGAACCGGAACCGGAACCGGAACCGGTAGCATTTGGAACCGGACAGGTTCCAGTGTAATTTGTCTCTGATGATTTGAAAAATATAACCAAAAATTCAGTTTTCAGCCTGCAAATTTTCAAAATTTCTCTAGCCTCTAAATGTGAACTTTTAGTCAGGAAATTTTGAAAATTTCTCAATCCTTTGAATGTGGTTTCCTGGAAGTTTACTCCAATAAGTAAGAGTATAACTTTTTCTTGTACATATGTTGGTAAGTTACGCAATTACTTTTGAGCTGATGCTTTTTGGAGTCATCAACTTTGAAGCATTAATACTAATTGTCTACTTCTAGATAAAAAACCGTCTTTATATCAAAATATAGCTTACGATAGTCTTTTTTCTAATAGATACCTGGAAGCTAACCTTGATGTCTAAAGTTTTCACTAAATATTAGAATTGGTGCATATAGATTTCCGCATAATCTCGCAATAGAGACAACGATAACGAGATTTGTTGTCTTGAGTCTTGAGTCATAAACTCTCTTGAGATTTGTTTTCAGCAAACTCTGAAACTTCCTGTACTATACTATACTTCATATACAACGTTTCAGGAAAATCGTAGAAAAAACTTTGGTTTGTTTTGTTCCTCTTAGACTGTTGTTTTACCAATGTTGTTTACCCCTTGGAAGCTTAAAATTTTAAAATTTTGCTGCAGATTGGCCAATAATTTGTTGAAATGCATCTGTGCTAAGTTTCAGCAAAATCGTTTACAAACTGGAAGTTACACAGAGGGATTCGTCCACTTTCCTAATACCGGCAGCCTGCATTGGAGATGAAATAAAATGTTCATTAATGAATGAAACCGATTATTAATAATTAATGAAATGAATAAATATCTTCATTTCTAGTCCTATAGTCATTTTGTTTAAAATTTTTCAAACGTTTGGAAGTTTCTTTTTAAAAATTCTCAAATGGTGAAAAGTTGGAAAGGATTGCGAAAGGAAATTTTATTATTTTAGCACTTTTCACGAATGTATGCAGAGTAAATTTTAACTCTGCCAGTTTTAACTCTTTTAACTTTTATTTTTAACCCTGCAGAGTTAAGATTTAAAAACAGGAAGAGTTAAATTTAACAATGCGCATTCATGGAGAGGGTTAAAAAACTTCCTCTCATCTATTCTACTCTTCCCATTCGCGAAAAGGGCCTTAGTACACAGTAGAGTCGCAAAAGTGGTCATTTTTACTGGAATCAGGGCACCAAAATGAAAGCGAACGTTTTTTAAAAGCATTGAGCTATTTCTAAAGTTTAAAGTCAGTATATATATATATATATATAGTTTATTCAAACTGAAGTTCAAGACAATTTTGGTTAATTTAAACTTGTTCTATTTCACATTTTACCACCTCAAATTTGCTATTTGCCAACACCAATTAGATATTAGATAAAGTTTATTGCGAAAACTGGAGATATCACCGAAAACTAATTCTGCAGTTTTGAGACTTCATGTAAAGATCGAAGGTTTATGATTGAATAGTGTATCAGAAATTTCACTAGTTGCATATAATGAGGTGAATCGTGAATGTACTCGTTGTAAGCATTAAATTATATGTAGATCCTTTTCCAACTCCCAAGATCGACAAAATTATATATTGGGTTTCAAAAACACGGCATAGATAAATAGACACCACCACCTTAAAATTAGTTTTGATGTTATTTACATTTATGATTTGTGCTGTGCAGCGCATTTATTTTGCGAATGCAGATTATATAATCTTTTAAATGAATTCAAGCTTAATATACTAGTCTTAACCTTATGTCTCGATAGGAGAGATATTGAAGAAACACTTGTTCACTTTTTCGAAATTTTTAATTTTTTCGCTTTTTAGAGCTAACAATATCCCGCCAATCGCGAAAAATTGGATTCAAGGTATCTGTAATATATCTTGATAAACCTGCCGCTGCTTTAATGCAAAAAACATGAATACTTTGAACCCGCAAGATAGAGGATCGCGAGAAATTAACAAAATTCTTGGTCAATTGTCAAACAAAATAAATATGAGAACCAGCTAATTAGTGCCTGTGGCATGCCGTGAATGCTCAAATCCTATACGGTTGAACAAAATATTACCATGGTACACAGGAATGAGTTTAGGATTCATATTCATATTCATTTTCATATTCATTACACTTTTTGACACATTTTAACACTATTAAACATAGGGGTAAAAATTAATTACTTTTTACACGTAAATTAATAACCTTAAGCATATAACAACGTTGGGTCATAATGTTTTGATCCAATTTATATAAAAAATTAAAAAATTTTGAATTATAAGCGTTTTATAAAAATCTCAATTGGAACCGGAACCGGAAGCTAGAACCGGAACCGGAACCGGAACCGGAACCGGTGCTCTGGAACCGGAACCGGAACCGGTTTCAAAAATCGGAACCGGTCCGAGCACTATACTAGTTCAGGCAGCCCAGTCGAAGCCAGGCACCTCAGCCTCTGCTGATACCGTTGAATCGATTCTGGGAAAAGCGTCAAAGACTGCTTCGAGTCAGGAGAGTGATGTTCAGCCTATTCATCAACACTATAACATTGACAGACGACCGGCGCTTGGATCTGAAGTATGGTTTTATGTTTCTTCGTTAATTTTCTTCGCAAGGCAGCGGTAGCCTGCTGCTAGCGAATAAAGTAGATTTTCTATTCATGGTCTTTGTTTCTCCGCCTCTTGTCCGCATTCAACAGAACTGCGAATAGCAACATCATACTGGCTTCGTAAGTAATGCATCAATTGTGGATGGGTAGTAACTGAAATGGTAAATAATATCATCAAGAATCCGAACTGAAGTCGACCGCGTTGTGAATGTTGAAATAAACAAAAAGCGATGTAACAAGTTTTGATAATTTAAAAAAATAAAATTTCAGCTGCACCTGGACAACGTCTTAAACCAAATTAGCATTATTATTTAGGTATTAAACTGCATTATTATTTAGCTATTAAACTGGGTTTTTTCGCTGGAGTGGTGGTGGTGAGCCCACTAATGCCCAGAAGGATCCAACAGTCCGAGGTTCGATTCCCTCCTGCCTCGAAGCTTTCACAGATGAAATTTCCATCCTCCATAAAATTCATCAAAAACCGACATTTTTGTTTGTAAAATGTGCAAATCTGCATCCTGCCCTCATGTCTCAATTCTTTTCTGTCATGAAACACCGTGCTTTACGTGGCTATCAACTGTTAGCTTGAAATAATTTGAGTGTTTATACTGTTGATTTTTTAGGGTCGCAAGAAGCCCCGCCCTTCCACGGAGCCAATGCCAGTTGTGACTGGTGATACTCCAGCTTGGGTGCCAATGGAGAAAACTCCTCATGGTGGCTACAAGAAAGGTTCGGGCTCCTCTTCAAATGAAGCGCCCACGGATAAGCAAGCCTACTTGAAGTTCAGAGAGTCCATGAAAAGACCTCTTAGATAGTAATTTATTTTACTTTACTCCTATGTGAGCAGGGTAAAATGTTTTTTGTAAATAAACGCTGGTTTTGCCTGATAGTTTACATCTAGGTTAGGCTAAAAGCCTTGGTTTATAGCGGAGAGACTGTTTTGGAGTACTAATTTAAATCTGCTTTCTTTATGTGTTGACGAAAGGCTAAATCTTGGCTACTGTGACTGCTATCATAAAAAGGAGGCTGGGTTGAAACTTGAAATGACACCCCTTGTGTGCAGAAACAGCAAATCCTGATTGGCGATTGCGATTTGGAGTATTGTTTTTTCTTGATAACGAACTCACTTAAAGGGGGGTCTACGCTTTTGCACAACAAGTGAAGACCCATTGGACAGCGTATGCACGGCATTAGCTTTGGTGTTGCCCTAACGGTTGGAGGCCACTGCTAGCTTACTTGAAGAACCGTTTAAAATTACGAAAATTTTGGACGCCGAATCGAATAAATTAATTTGGGTGCGAGGCCAGAAGCTAAAACTCTGTGGGATCATAGACATATGCGTCTCCAAAATTGTGCCAAATATGAAGGAGTTTGACCTGCCCAAAACAGATTTATGCCACCTGAAACCTGAAAAAGTGCAAAAACTGCTAGAAAGGAGATTTTGAGGATTGTCCAATATGCATAATATTTACATACATCAATTGTTAACTTTCATGTTTCTGAACAACTTTTTTCTTGGCGCAATTGCGTATTTGCCACGCATTTCTAGTTAAATTGCGTATTTGCCACTCATTTCTAGTTATTTTCGAAAAACTGAAATGTCATGGTTTGAAAGGGCGACTGATTTGAGGGATTCTACCTTCAACTTGCGTTTAACGTTTAACAGTTTTGATTAAGTTGAGAAAACGGTTGTATCGGGTAGAACTCATTCATTTACATTTTGTTCTTTATCAACGGTGTACGGAGTACGGACTATGGTTGCTTTCTTGTCGTGTGGTAGCCAGTATAAACGCGACAACAATGTACTTGTCGTCGGTCGGCAGTTGAATTCATATTCACTTGAATACTCAAAGTGCCAGCAATGCATCCATTTATGACGGAAACAGCATTAATTTCATGTTTTTGTGGTAGAGTCAGAAAGGCTACAAACCAGTACAATCTGACTTAAATCTGTCGGCTTGAACACCTTGAGATACTTGTTGAACTAGACCAAAATTGACATTTTTCATGTTTCAAATGGCATAAAACTACAATGCCTGGGCAGAATTCATTCATACCATTTCATATTCCACAATATTGTAGACCTGTGGGGTGTATGTTCACACCAAAATTTAGCTTCCGCGCTCTTACCAAAATGTAATTATTTGATTCGGCTGCCAAAATTTTCCAAATTTTCGACGGTTCTTTAAGTTTAGACCAGCTCTACTCTCCGACCGCTGGGATTTCAGCAAAACTATGTTCTGTATATGTTACCCAACATGTCTTTTCTCATTGTGTTTAAACCATAGATGTTTTTATTGAACCAAACAGCTATTATAAATTTTTAAGTATTTATGTGGGGTGTCGCCAAAGTCGCAGGTCAACCAGGTGTTCGTTTGCATTGTCGATTATAGAAACCAAGTAGGAAACTGAAACTTCATACTACATATTGCCCACTCACGTGCTTTACATGTCTGCATAAAACAATTGAAATCGAACAAACTGGGAACCCCCATTTTCGTCGCTCCCCTTAAATTACTGAGTTTCTCTTTGAGGTTTCAATCTGGTGCGATTATAGTGGCAGTGCCACTGTTTAATGGGGTTTACTTTTCGGATTGGGTAGCACAATTATGTTGCGGTTCATTCATGTAATCCGTTCAAAGAAATTTTAAAAAACTGTTGTACTTCCTTCCTACATACAGTTTGTGGACTTCCTTCGAAACATTTTCCTGAGGATACTATTTGATTCACTTTAATCCGAAAACATATTCACTTGGTCCAGTCAACAAACTAACATGTGAACGATACAAAGTATTTTGCACTTCGCTAAATTTCAACAAATGTGATCAGTATAAAAGCTGAGTTAAGTATTACAAGAATACAAGTTCAAGTGCTTTCGTAGACAGCGAATGTATTTGAGTTTGCTTTTCGTGATGACACGGTGGAAGACCATTTTCGATAGCTTGTATTTAGAGGTGTCTGTCGTTGTAAGCCAGATAAACTCAAATAGGTTTGGCTCTTCGGTTTGGCGTAATCGTATGATACTTCCCAGATTTTTACCTCGTGCTATCTTCTTTTCTTTGGGAATCAATGAGCAACGTACGGAGACTTGAGCCCCGACGTAGGTCCCGTCAATTTGACGCCAACACCGAACCTCTGTGAAGTCTCGCTGTTTCACTAGACCTCCTAGGATTTCTCTGGTCACCAAATACACAAGTTCGGTTTGCTTTCCGATGGCTGTAACTCGATAGTATTGTTCAATATCTGAATTCCACTCTGGCATCGTTTCTGCACTTTTGTACAGTTCATCAAATAACTGATCCACGCTTCCATTGTAGCCTAAATAGGCCACTAGAGCGTACAGTCTCCGATTGTCATCCAAAATTTGAGTGTAAAGTTTGTCGCCAGTCTTATTTGTTTGTGTTAGCCGCCAAACCTCTTTGTTTTCCCATTCATCTGAATTCAGAATCGGCAAACAGTCCTCTAAGGTTGCGACTGCCGCGTCCACGTACTCTCGATTTGTTGGCGTGTCTTCCGCCAGCTCTTCAACGAATCCGGTGAAATCAGGATTAAGACGAGTCATGTTGCTGTTTCGAAAAGAAATAATTAGGTAGTCATGGATCCAAGTACAACTGAAATTATTTTTGTAATTTGAGTTGCAAAGTAAACAGGATCCAGTAACTGATGGTTTCTAAAGCAGGATATTAGCAAGGGTACATATTTCTGGGAAAGAGTTATGCGTAGAAGCTTAACTCAATCCTTTTCATGAAAGTGTTAGAGGTGAAGAATCACTTGACTTCAGTCGAGTTAAAAGAGTTCTGACTTTGATGCTGCACCCCCGAAATCTGAAAACAGATTCACTTAAACAATCCCACCAGTACCAGTTTTGATCTATTTTTGGTGTACTGTACAAAAGCTTTTGCACGAAATGATGCATATTACATGCAGTTACTTGTGGTTGTGTTGTAGCAAATAATATCACTGCCTGGTTCCAAGGACCGGCCGGCCGGATTGGTTCTACCAAGAGTGTTCTATTCTGGGCCGACCGGCGACCGGCCGGCCGGTTTGACACAAATATTCGCATCTGTTGAACCCCATAGAAATAACGGACTGGAACTAATTTTGAGAGATTTTTCCAGGACGTAGCTGAAACGAGTTGAACAAATCTAATCCTGTGATCTAGCTTGAGACCGTGAAACTGTTTTAGTTTTAGTTTTTAGTTTTACTTCAAAACCCGTCCATTTTCACCCTCGTTACAAATAATAATTTTTTCCGGGTATTTTTGCCTACCCCTTGGCCATTTTTTCGTTACCCCTTGTCCCCGACGGCGGTAGGGCTTGTACCTTGTCCGGGTTGGGGGGGGGCTTGGACCCCCCAGACCCCCCGCGTTAACCTATGCTTGCACACCAGTACCAGTTTTGATCTATTTTTGGTGCATTGTGCAAAAGCTTTTGCACTAAATGATGCATATTGCATACAGTTACTTCTGGTTATGTTGTATTAAATAATATCACTGTCTGGTTCCAAGGACCGGCCGGCCGGATTGGTTCCACTCTGGGCCGACCGACAACCGGTCGGCCGGTTTGACACAAATTTTCGCATCTGTCTGGACCCTATAGAAATAATAGACAGAAAATAATTTTGGTAGTCTGTTTCCAGGGTGTAGCTGATATAATTTGAGCAGGTCTAATCCTGTGATTTAGCTTGAGACCGTGAAACTGTCTTAGCTTTTCGCACTGACTTCAAAACCCGTCCATTTTCACCCTCGTTACAAATTTGTAACAAAATGCTGGAAAGGGTTAATTGCGCTGATTTTTTCTGACTCTGAGACGTTGAACTCAAATGAATTAAAAGATTTTCCATCATTTATGTTGAATCAGTAACGTTAGTCTTTCAAGAATTCAGATCAAGTCAGAATATCCAGCTTCATTTTTCTTGCTGACTGGGCTTAAAACATGTCAAAACCACTACTTATTGGTGCATCTGAATTAGATATTCCAATGGTCTATCCTTGTGCTTTACTGCAGCCAATACCCAGAAAATGTGAGAAAGGGTCAGCAATTGAGCTGGTGTTTGAGTTTTCGCTTCGCTATAATTACAGCCTGAAATTTTTGCCATCCACGGATGGCACTTATGGAGATTATAACGAAGAATCTGACACAGCCACAGGCTATGTAGCGGATTTGTTATCGGGTAGAATTAATACCACTCTGCCGTATCTGACTACCACAACTGGCAGACTTCAGGCTGGTGACCCTACTCGGCCGATAGACACTGGTGCTGGAGCCTTCGTTCTAAATAACTACTGGAACAATTCTCCTAAACCTAGCATTCACTACAGTTCATTGGCTACTATAATTGGCTGTGGGTATCTGATAGTTTTAGCCTATATTCCTATGAACTATCACAATCGAATCTGGATATCAACCTTGTTAGCAGCCTTTGTACTCAGCTCTCAGCTTATTTCTGTCAATCTTAACGCATTCATTAGCAGTGATATGGTAACAGGAAAGGCTAAGTTACCCTTTAGTAGCTTGCGGGATCTCAAATTAGCCAGAGGAACCAAGATGCGTTCAGCGATAGCGAATACTGGCTCTGTTGCTGAACTAATTCTCAGGTCTATTCTGCCTGAGCAAGTAGACGCGTTCTCTTCACCAGCAAAAGTTTTGTCAAAGATTTCAGCTTCAAAATACTACTTTTCATACGAAGATTTAACATCCCTAACGTTTGCTGTAAGAGATTACAGCAACATTTTCGTGCTTCCTAATGACGCGCAATTCCACTTCTATACTAGTCTGATCAGCAAAAATAATACATTGTTGCTAAATCAGATGAATGACTTCTACGACGACTGTCTCATGTTTGGTATTTGGACTCGGCTTCAGAATAAGTATGAACCCTCAATCGACAGACGTTCAACACTTCCTTTGGCACAATCCATTAAATTTGACCGGTTTAGAAACGTTTTATCGATCTTAGTTTATGGCTTCGGGGGAAGTACAATTATGCTTGGTTTGGAAGTGATTTGGCTGATATGTAGGAAAGGAAAGAAAATTATCCAATATCTTGGTTTCGTAATTTAATCTGAATCCATTCAAATTCAGGTTCTGTGGCTGTCCTTCAGCTTTCATTCAGTAATAATAATAATAATAATAATAACAACAATAATAATAATAATAATAATAATAACAACAACAATAATAATAATAATAATAATAATAATAATAATAATAATAATAATAACAACAATAATAATAATAATAATAACAACAACAACAATAATAATAATAATAATAATAATAATAATAATAATAATAATAATAATAATAATAATAATAATAATAATAATAATAATAATAATAATAATAATAATAATAATAATAATAATAATAATAATAATAATAATAATAATAATAATAATAATAATAATAATAATAATAATAATAATAATAATAATAATAATAATAATAATAATAATAATAATAATAATAATAATAATAATAATAATAATAATAATAATAATAATAATAATAATAATAATAATAATAATAATAATAATAATAATAATAATAATAATAATAATAATAATAATAATAATAATAATAATAATAATAATAATAATAATAATAATAATAATAATAATAATAATAATAATAGCCCAGCCCCCTTTTTAACGAATCGAGGACAACTCTAATTATAGTAACCAGCTAAGAATCTGAGACTTCGTACTATTTTGCCCACGCACCTGCTTTACGTATCAGTAGATTGAGATAAACTTTGGGCAACCCCATTTTAGCCGCCTCCCTTAAATTACTGAGTTTCTTCAGTAGAGATTGTGGTGTCAATCTGGTGCGATTATAATGGTAGTCCAACTGTTTAATGGGGTTTATTTTTTTGGAAATTGGGTAACACAAGTTCCGGTTCATTCATGCAATCCGTTCAAACAAATTTTAAAAACCTGCTGTACTTCCTTCCTACATATAGGTTGTGGACTTCTTTCGAAACATTTTCCTGAAGATACTATTTGGTTCACTTTAATCCCAAAACATATTCAATTGGTCCAATCAACAAACTAACATGTGAACGATGCAGAGTATTTTGCGCTTCGCTTAATTTCAACAAATGTAACCAATACAAAAGCTGAGTTAAGTATTACAAGAATACAAGTTCAAGTACTTTCGTAGACATCGAATGTATTTGAGTTTGCTTTTCGTGTGCTACTATCGAGTTACGGCCATCGGAAAGCAAACCGAACTTGTGTACCTGGTGACCAGAGAAATCCTAGGAGGTCTAGTGAAACAGCGAGACTTCACAGAGGTTCGGTGTTGGCGCCAAATTGACGGGACCTACGTTGGGGCCCAAGTCTCCGTACGTTGCTCATTGATTCCCAAAGAGAAGAAGATAGCACGAGGTAAAAACCTGGGAAGTATCATAAGACTACGCCAAACCGAGGAGCCCAATCTATTTGAGTTTATCCGTAACTCGATAGTATTGTTCAATATCTGAATTCCACTCTGGCATCGTTTCTGCACTCTTGTACAGTTCATCAAATAACTGATCCACGCTTCCATTGTAGCCCAAATAGGCCACTAGAGCGTACAGTCTTCGATTGTCATCCAAAATCTGAGTGTAAAGTTTGTCACCGGTCTTATTTGTTTGTGTTAGCCGCCAAACCTCTTTGTTTTCCCATTCCTCTGAATTCAGAATCGGCAAACAGTCCTCTAAGGTTGCGACTGCCGCGTCCACGTACTCTCGATTCGTTGGCGTGTCTTCCGCCAGCTCTTCAACGAATCCGGTGAAATCAGGATTAAGACGAGTCATGTTGCTGTTTCGAAAGGAAATAATTAGATAGTCATGGATCCAAGTACAGCTGAAATTATTTTTGTAATTTGAGTGCAAAACAAACAGGGTCCATTAACTGATGGTTTCTAAAACAGGATCCTAAAGGGTTTTAGGAAAGTTAGGCTTAGAAACTTAACTCAATCCTTTTCATGAAAAGTTAAAGGTAGAGAATTACTTGATTTCAGTCGAGTTAAACTAGTTCTGACTTTGATGCCGCACCCACGGATTCTGAGAACAGATTCACTTAAGGGGGGGGTTGCCGGGTGCCAAATTTTATAGTCACCGATTTCGCTCATTTTCGGGTGTAATATACCCCCATATGTGTCCAAGAACAAGACACATTTTTAGAGTCCAGGGTCAATCCAGTTAAGAAATATTGCAGTTCAAATCCCTACAATTTAGTATTTACGCCAATATGCCTCGCTAAGGGCTTCGAAGACGTGTACACATAGGATGACAAAAGACTACGGCATGGCCAATAGATCAAATTGAAGCCTCTATCTGGGGCTATTTATTGCTGTGCAAATAACAATGATACACCAAGCACCGAGCGAGAGACGGCGTTTGAACCATTTGATCAAGCTCCTTCCGACTGTTATTTACTTCAAACTTTAATGCGGCTTAACTTTCTCATACTGCTTTGTAGAGACCTGGTGCAAGAAGATAAAATGTTCAGGACATCGAGAGCTTCAATTTGATATAAAATTTGGCTGTATTTGAAAAATTTGAAAATTTGCGGTTTTTTGGCTCTAGGCCTCCGTCATCGGACTAAGGCATGCATCCACAGTTAAACACCAGCAATTGCAGTTAAATTTAGCGCATATCTTCCTTTCATATGTGCAAACCGGCACACCGAATTTGGTTGGAATAGCTCGGCTTTCACCCGACTTATGGACCATTATATCCAAAAAATTGAGAAAATGACGTATTTTGAGGCAAAACGCCAACGCGGCAACCAAAAGTATGAACTATCCACAAGTAGCAGCATGGATTTTGCGTATGGAAATTGAACCTCTATTTGTGTACTGTGTTAATATCTATACGCGAAATCTGTGCAGTAAACGGTTAGTTCAGGCCACGACGAAACATTTCTTTGGTGACGTTTTTGTAAGTCAAATTTGTGCAAAAACCTGCTTCACCCAACTTTGAAAATTTTTAGAAAATCGCTGAGCTAACACAAAAATACCTCATATAGATATTAACACGCTACCTAGTCCAGATTAACATTTTGCCCAGCTATAGCTCGTTTTCTCTTGCACAGCGCTCAAACTTTTGGTTACCGCGAAATTTTCCTAACTTTTTCATTTTCCTATGTTTAACACATGCCGGGGCCACCTTTGGAGGACTATTGTGAATGATAGGGAAAGTTTTGCAACAAACGCAACTGTCTTGTTTTGAGGACCCATGGGGACTACAAAATATGTGAAAATGAGAAAAATCGGAGATGGTCGAAAATTCGCGACCCCCCCTTAAACTTGCACACATACATTAACATAGGGTCGGGTCCTGGGGGGGCTTGTCCCCAAAAAATTTTGAGGAGGCTTGTACCTTGAACAAAAATTTTCAGGGGGGCTTGTACCTCAAGAATAGATTTGTAAAATTTTTCAAAAAATTAACGCTAATTTTATTAAAATTTGCAATTTTTTATCAAAATTTGCAAAAAATCTTTAATTTTTGGAAAAAAATTTCAAAATTTTGCCCAATTTTCCTGAAAAGTCAGACATTTTTGCTAAAAAATCCGGCGAAGCCGAAAATTTTTTGAAATTTTAGTGTAAAAACTAATTTTTTCCGGGTATTTTTGCCTACCCCTTGGCCATTTTTTCGTTACCCCTTGTCCCCGACGGCGGTAGGGCTTGTACCTTGTCCGGGTTGGGGGGGGGCTTGGACCCCCCAGACCCCCCGCGTTAACCTATGCTTGCACACCAGTACCAGTTTTGATCTATTTTTGGTGCATTGTGCAAAAGCTTTTGCACTAAATGATGCATATTGCATACAGTTACTTCTGGTTATGTTGTAGTAAATAATATCACGTATTGGCCTGGTTCCAAGGACGGACCAACCGGATTCGTTCTATTCTGGGCCGACCGGCGACCGGCCGGTTTGACACAAATTTTCGCATCTGTCTGAACTCTAAAAATAATGGACAGGAAATAATTTTGAGAAATTTTTCCAGGGCGTAGCTGAAATGAGCTGAACAAATTTAATCCTGTGTTTTTCGCACTGACTACAAAACCCGTCCATTTTCACCGTCATTACAAATTTGTAACAAAATGCTTGAAGGGTTAATTGCGCTGATTCCTTTCTGACTCTGAGATGTTGACCTCAAATGGATTAAATTATTTTCCATCATTTATGTTGAATCAGTAACCTTAGTCTTCCAAGTATTAAGATCAACTCAGAAACGTCTGCTTCATTTATCTTGCTGACTGGGCTTAAAAGATGTCAAAACCACTACTTATTGGCGCATCTGAACTAGATATTCCAATGGTCTATCCTTGTGCTTTGCTGCAGCCAATACCCAGAAAATGTGAAAAAGGCTCAGCAATTGAACTGATGTTTGAATTTTCGCTTCGCTACAATTACAGTCTGAAATTTTTACCATCCACGGATGGCACTTATATTAACTACCGGCAAACTGTCCGGTATCTACCGGTAATTAAAAGGCGAATCTGATCGCAGGCTAAACCAGGATGCAACTCTAATCAAGAAATTAAAGGCCTACCTAATTATCTAATCCTACCCTAATTAAAAGAAGAATAAGGCATCGTAGTATTTACTGGTAACTTACTAATTTACTAAGGCAATGAAGTCCAATAAAGCATACACGGAAATGATAGGAGTACAAGTATAAGAATACACGCCCGCAGGCCAACCGTTCTACATCAAAGATACACTAATACTGACTAATAGATTAATTTGGCTAATTAACGAAAGTATCAAAACCGAGGTTTCCACACGGTAGTGATGAAGAAATCATTCGAAAGAATAGTGAAACACACTTCGCGTAGCGAGTATTTAACATTATCCCCTGGCGAAAGGTTTTAGCGCCTGATAAAATTTCCAAGTAGACGAGAGATGCTACCATAATTCGTAGAAGTTTTAAGATGGTAAAATTGAAGAAAAAAGTACTTTCAAGCAAAAAGACAACAACATGGGCGACCAGTAAGCAACCATAAGAAGTCCTGGCGCATTTACTACCCATGATAACAAAAAAGAACTTCAAGTAGTAAACCAAGTGGTTTACCAGAGATAAAGTAAACTTTCAGAAAAATAAGAGAAAAGTGGTAGCTAAAGATAATTCAGTAGTAGAAACTTAAGAATCAAAAATAGGGGATTGTACTTCAATATTACAACAAAGTTGATAGCATTTTAAAGCGAAGTAGTATTTCAATTTAGAGAATAGAGAAACAACTAAGATTCGAAAAGAATAAGTCGAGATACGAGACCCACAATGAAAATAGAAGTACCCTTTAGCCACTATGAATAAAAAACCACAACAATCACACAAAAATCCCACAATTACACACAAAATCTAACACACTTACAAATACGTTTATAAGGATCCTAACAATGCAATTAATAACTGACTTTACAAGAGTAAATACTACATTTTATATCTATACAGCAGTTCAAAAGATTAACGTACTACAAAAGTACTACAGTTCAACAAAATTATCCTATACATCAGTAGCAAAAGATTATCATACTACAGTTATTCTTTACAACAGTACAAAAAGATTAATATATGACACATACAACATACTGTTAAATGGATTTTACACATGGCATTAAACTGCATATTTATAAAGTAACATATAGCTTAAAGCTAACAGTTCAAAAGACTAATATAGAACATAAAGAAAATACAAAAACAATAAGAGACAATGCTCAGGGATAACAGAAAACAGTGAAAATATAGAGAAATATAGAGAAGGAACAGAAACTACCATGTACAGTGCTTTCCGTCCTAACTCAACTCTTGGGCCTAACTTAATCATCAGAAAGCAAAGAAGTAAATGGTAATTTAAAGAAAACAATAAAAACAAGAAAACATCAAAGTAATTTCACAAAAGTCCTAAAATAAACCAAACCTAACTCAAAAACGAAAACAAATCAATTTTCTTTGCGCGGAAACAAAAATTTTAAAGTTCCTAACTCAAAACAACAACACAAGTATAACCGATCATAACTATAACCGTTCATCCCCCGGCGAAAAAGAATGAGTGCCTACGAATGGCAACAAACCAACAAATAACCTGACTGAAACTAACGAATTAAAGAAAATACTAGTACAGAAAAATCACAACAAAATTCACAACAAAGAATAAGCCTAGCTAAACAAAAACAAACAAACAATGGAATGACAGAAAAAGAGAAATGATTAAGATAAGGCAAAAATTAAAGACACATATTAAAGACAAAAATTAAAGTACATATATAAAGACTAACAATAGACTAAATTCAAAATTCTAAGTTCAAAGTTCAAAATTCGTTCTTTATAAATGGCAGATAAAGGGTATAGGCACGAATTTATGGCAGGGGACTCATCGGTAGGATGTTGATTGAGCAAGAAAGCACCGTTGAAAGCACCAAAAGAGCTGTGACGCTGAAAAAGAAAGTGGGTTAGACATACATACATACCCTAAAAATTTCCAAAATTAAGTCACGTTAAAGATTAAATGAATAGCAAAAGTGAAAGGATAGAATGATAGAAAAGAGAAAGATAGTAAAGAATTTTCAAAGGATTTACAGAAAGCATCTTTTTACAAAATGACTAAAGCTTCACTCCAAAGATTAAAAATGAGATTCTACTTAAGTACAAGACACATAAATACACCCAGTATACCATGTTTCTCCGAGCTTTAAAGTCTAAGTTCAAGATAGAAAAAGAAAAGAAATATACACAGATAAGAGTTACTATACACCCTTGAAATGGCAAATCTTCAGAATTTAAGATAAAGATAAAGATAAAGAAACTACAACTAGATACTAGATGACTAAATAGCAACATACAAAGCAAATAACGAAATATCTGTACACAAAAAACCACAAAAACAAAAAAAAATTAACTATATAGTTCCAAAATTCCAAACTAGATAAGTTCCAATTAACACCAAATTCACTTCCGCTTAGCTTGCCCTCAGTAACAATACAATATAATCAATAAAGCTGTCTTAACTAAACCCTAAACTACTAAGTGCTGGCATCACATATTTTATGGTCTTTCGTTTATTATTAATAGACCTCTTTTGCCTCTTTTCGATGCCTTTAATGTTTTGCACTTTACAGCTTTCAGGATATGGGCTAAGCTGTCACACATATTAATGAGATTCACAAAACAACAAACAAAAATTCAAAAATGAAGTAGATGATGCATAGAATGCCTTAAGATTAATGCAAGAAAAATACCAGTTAACGAACAAAAAAGAAAAATACTGATTAAATACTGCAAAAGAATTATAGGAGCAAGCTAAACGTCACATCAAAGAATCTTCAGATTAAACGTAATATATGAGGCGTTTTAAGAATGAACGTAGTATATAAGCCTCTTAAGCATATTGCTTCAACAACAACAACAAAACAACTAAGTAGCTTCAAAAATAATTGCTTGCCTATCCAAAAAGTACAAGAATTCCGTAATATATTCCAATAAGTAAACAACAAAACGTAGCTTTAGTAAAAATAGTAACACGTTAGCTTTCCAAGTTCCGATTAATATAAGAAAAGTACTAAGAATACGAAAAGTAGTAGTAAAGTAGCAAAAGTAGTAACTTGAAAAAGAAAAACTGGAAAAACAAAAAGTATAACGTAACCATGACTACCATACACGACAGACACTAATTGTAGTAAGCTACAGTCAGCACATAGTGAAGGTAGTCGCGCACCAGCCAGAAGTTAAACATACAGGCTGTACGTTTGTATGATATGTAAAAACCCAGTGGCCAATTTACTCTGGCGCGATGTTACGAATGCGCCCCGGTTCAGCACTGTAATTAGAATATTCCAGGCGAACCGATTCAGCTTGTATTAACTCCTCACGTGCTCTGTTCTTAGCACCCTTGCTCTTAGGTCGTTGTTCACGTCGAAAACCAAAAGGTGTAGTCTCACCCAACAATCTCGTAGGTGGCAGTTGCCTTGGCAATGGCATATTTGGCAAAGAACAATGATTTCGCAAAGTTGGCAACCCAAAATACTTAGGCAAGAATTTAGGATTCTTAATGCTCTTACGAATAAACCGATTGCGTCTAGAACGAAATTTAGGTGGCATAAAAGCTGATCTTAAAGTAACCACAGAGTTATCACCCGTAGGAACATTAAACCTACTATGCCGTTCATGATAAGGAATTTCAAATGGCAAAAGATTCCTCATAAATTGCCTATCCTTCAAACGGATATCAGCCTTTGTTTGCTTAGCCAACAACAAAGCCGCTGGAAAATAAGCTAACCGTTTCGGAATTAAATGATGTTCGATTCTAGAGTTATACGGCATAGATCCCACTCCATATTGAGACGTCTGATAGGGATCCGCTGGACAATAAATTCCTTCTGGATGTCCTCTAAACTTATCCTCGATCTTAGGCTTCGTAATAAAGTGTGGCATAACTACTCCTTGACTCATTTCATAATAAGGAGGTGCATTTTTGCCGTCAAGCCAACTTCTTGCTGCCAATTGCATTCGTTTGCCAATGATAGTCTTCCTACGATACATCTCTTGGCCTTGAACTAATTGATTCTGCCGATTAACAAGATCTAAGGGACCGTCGACCATGAAATACAAAAGCAAGTTCTGATACATGCATCCAGTAAAGTTCTCACCAGTTTGACACGAAGGAAAATTAGATTCAAGATCACGTACATCACAACCTGTTCCCATGAATGGATGTTGTCTAGCAGATTTCGCAAAGAACTTCTCACAGTTATTCAAAACAAAAGTTCTAGTTTCCGGCTCTTGATAAAACTTCTCGACAACTGCTTGATAAGCCAATAATGGTCGATAGCTAGATTTCCAAAAACGCTGTAAATGGGGATAATCCTCTAGATACTTATCCACGCGTTTCTTAATCTGAACACCATTCAAAATTAGATGTCGGCTCTTGACCCATTGACACATGTTAGGTAAATTCAACAATTTACACTTCCAATATTGATAAGCCGTTTCCATACACCTAAATCTAAACGTTTCGTCCAATAAGGTTACACCACCGTCAGGCGAGTACATGAAACTAGCTTCAAACACATATCTGAAAAACGGTTCTAGATATAGACATTCCTTCTCATTCGTGTCAGAAAATGGATTTTCGACTTTAGGATAACCTGTAATTCGTCCCGTTTCAATAAACAATGCATAAGTATCTCTGATCGCTCTCTCCAATTCGCAATGTTGTTAGTGTTAAGTCGTCCAAGCAACCACATGGTTCTCTTATAACCTCGTTGGAGGAGATGTGGCCAATTCCGTATCTCCGGAAAAAGCTCACGATAGATAACCACAGTAGCTGCATGTAGACTATTAGTCCCAACAAACTTCAAAGCTTTATGCAGATTTCCTTGTTCATCCTTCATAGGTGGAAAAGTTAAAGTGACAGTAAACTTATGGAATTCCTCTCCGGTATGAGAATGCTTAGGTTCCGACATTTCAATTTCCAAATCACAAGGTTCCCACATTGGATTAGCTCTCAAGATCTTCTTCTTAAACACTGCTAGTTGATTAGATGGTAGTTCAATCAGACTACGGCATTCCAAATGAAACAATTCATGAAATTCATCGCGAAAAGCTTGCAAAAATGGATGAAACACCGTTACATTTTCAGCACAACTGACAGGAAAGCGAGACATGACAATGTTATCTAGTAGATGATACAAAACAATCGGTGACTTAGCACACTGGAGTCGATTTTGCACCAGTTGTGTCGCAATGTTATCATAGATGTCAAAAGGCGCAAAAACATTTTCAAAGTCAACCAAAAATTTCCTATCCATGTTCAACCTAATGGCTTTACAGATAATAAGAACTTCTCGAAAAGTATGCTGAGAAAGCTTTTCATTCAGCCATTGATTATAAACATCCTTACTCAAAGGTGCCGTCACGTCTTCCTGTTCGTTCCGCGTATATAACGGTCTTTCACTTAACCACTGTTGAAAATTTGGAATTGCCTTAATAAGAGCATGAGCTTCCAACTCGTCTCGTTGTAACCAAGTAAAGTCTCCAACATCAACTTCTTCAGGTTCTGGAGCAGGTAGAATTCTAGGTTCTGGATCTAAAACCTGCTGAATGATCTTTTCCCTTTCTGTACGCACGTATTCCGTCTCTTCCTGAGGTACTACGGGAACAATCGATGGAATTTCCGCTTGAACCCGTTCTGGCTCTTCATACACATCATTCTGTTCAACCCGTAAGGAACCTTCCTGTTGTTCATCAATCCTAGATATTCTAAGTTCCTCCTTGTAGACATAAGAACTAGCGTCGATGTAATCTTGAACTCGGTTCAAAACTGCACTAGGTACCGTGTAATTAACGATCTTCAAGACAAACGAGATTTCATAATCAAGACTGAAAATGGATAGATACCTAACCTTCCATCTGGACCAATAATCCATAAAAATCTATCAGTCAACCTAAGATGACCCGTAAGTTCCGACTCGACTTCATAGACGTTTGCTTTTCCAGCCTGTTGATTCCACAAGAATTTCAACAACAAGCAATAATTTCTGCAAAACGTTAAATGCTGTCAGGGGAACATTTTCATAAATTGTAGGCCTGCTGCGCAGCAGAAACAGTTTTATGGTTGAGATTACTGCGGATTTAAGCTGACTCCCAAGCTCGACCATACCAGATTACTACTTTTTAATGCAACATTATATTATATTTTATTATTAAGTAGATGGTGTGAATTGAGACTTCAGCAAACTGCAAAGAAAAACTGTGCGATTTCAAATTGACCTGTTTTGTGGGGTTTAGAGTGCGAGCAATTTGAGCTTTATCTTAACTTCATAATCTGTAGACGTCCAAATCTGCACTCTGCAAAAAGCTGTGAAGGAATTTAGCGACAGTACGAAACAAACCTGTTTCATTTCATTAAATCAGCGATCTTCGCGATTATGTCTGATTTATGAGTCATCACAATTTTCACATTGGCTGCAAGTGTAAATCATGTACTCTGCCATCTTAAAGCATTGCTTACACGCTTTTTAATGCAAACCTATATCTTTCCATTTTATTGCATGGAGACTTAGGTGGCAGAGCAAACATAAGAGACCTGCTTAGCTGAGGCGCAGCAGGAAAAAATGCTCGACCTTGTCCTCTTTGAATTTGAGACACAGGTGGTTTCAACAAATATACGTAATACTGATCTTGCGATAAGATAACCTCTCCGGTGGAAGTTTTTGCAGAAATAGTAATAGGCTTAACTGGTTCCAGAACTGGAATTCCTTTAAAGTTTTGTTCAGCCATAGCGACATACTCGTTCGTATTGATAGCATTCAAGAAGTCGCACCTTATGTTTCACTCCACGACAATTCAAAAATACTTCCAAACCTTGCTCATGATGTGGAATGCTTTTAGGAATATCCTCTGGATAACCTTCCTTTCTAGCTTTATGCACAATGTCCAATAGACCTCTCACATTCAAACTCCATGAAGAAGACTGATTCCACTGTAACTTCATCAT
>JASAND010005047.1:0-115149 GCA_030248195.1 Trissonchulus latispiculum
CTGCAAATACAATAACGATTAGTCACTATAGGGTCATATTTCTTCATACAGTGCAAAACACAATACAATATTACATATATACATACACAATAACGATTAGTCACTATAGGGTAATATTTCTTCATACAATGCCAAACACACGATCATCATAGTGTCAAATTTGTTCTTCGTTATCTTTCTTCATATCATTCTTCGTGATATTTGTATCATCATTTCGTAGTATCCATCATATCTTCATCATCGAGAATAAGTTCTTCGACTACTTCATCTTCATTGATCAGCGTTTCAAATCACATGAATTCCGTCGCCATCCAATGCCAGGAATAGAAATGATTATCTTTTGCCGCGGATATCGTCTGCATTTATTCTTGTGATAGCGGCTGAGGCGGATCAGGCTCTGGAGTGCCTTATAGATACCCATGGTGCAATATATGGAATAGTGGTATTTACACCAGTATCGTAGGCCTACTTATTGACTATAGAGCTGGTATATCTGGTCTGCTGTAAAACTGACAGGACCAACAAAGCCACAAAGGACACGCTTATCTTGATCCAGGCAAAGAGTTGTCTCGTTATATGTGGACGTGTAGGGACATGGAATAGATCCGTTGATATAGACTGGACACTGGAAGTTTAGACAATTGTAGATGAATTGGCGGATCTCGTGAAAGCTATCAAGTGATACAAGGTGCTCGGTCCAACCGTTATGAATAAAGATGGCATTGTCTATCGTAACGGAATCCTTCAGTGGTGGTAGTTTACACTGGGTATGCTGTGACAACAAAATCGCTAATACAATCGTAGACAATAAAAATTTTATGAGAAGGCTTGTGATTATACAGGGAACTCCTTTGACCAATTGGAGTTTCGTAAAGTTTAAAAAGGAATGCCCTTCTTGGGAATTTGCACCAGTAGCCATAGTCAGGATCTTGTACGGCACACTTTAACAGTACCTCTATTCGCTTCTTATTACCATAGAACTTAGATGCCGTCTTTGTATTAGCCCTACTACCATGCTTTTTATAGACGTGGGGAGATACCTTAGTATTCCACATTAATAAGGAGACAGAGGATACCAACAGAGTAACAATGATTGTTAATGTTGTTCTCAGTGGACGCTTTGACAAGACACTTCACCTAACGAACATTCCTAACATTAGACTCTATCGTGGATTTATTGGCGGTAGTCTGAAGCACGAAGAGGCAACTTTCCAATTATTCACTAGTGGTAGTTTTGTTTGTCTCGGATGTAAATCAATCGAACTAGCTAAACAGTGTATTCGTCAACTTGCAGGTGCACTTAATGTCGGTATTCTTCGCGAAGGCGAAGTGGTGAACCTGGTGGGATCCTTCTCACTTGGCAGGTATATAGACCTAAGGAATTTATATGAAGGTATCAGGCATACCCATCAAGTTTGCTATGAACCAGAGCTATTTAATTGTCTCACGTGTAAGATTGCCGGGGTTACTGCACTTATCTTCCACACTGGCAAGGTCATATTAACTGGCGCTCGGAGTGAGTCTGCCCTATCAGATGCAAGGTCTTTAGTTAATAAGAAGGTGATAAGGTTTAAACTTCATTAGTGCATCATGTCTGCGCGAAGCCTGTTGAACGAACTGTTACAAAATGCCCTGCGCCAAAGTCCGCCTATTCGCATTGAGATTACCGGCCATTATGTTGCCGTCATGATTATAGGCAGTAAGTCCTGGACAATCTCACAATGTCCTGACCCACGTACTGCCATTGAGGAGGTGTCTCGTAAAGCCTACGGTACGTTATGTCACGGCGACGAACATCTCATCAGACGAGAATGCGGACTACCACCAAGACCTCATATCTACGAAATTGATGCAGTCAGGGATAAGATGAGGGACCTACGTGAATACAAAAGATATCGCAGAAGTATCCAACCTATCTACAATATGCTAGACAGGCTAGAGGCAGAAATGCTCAAAAATCCGTGTTTTCATGGCTAACTGCCTACCTACCAACAGTGCATCTAATGTTATCCGTAACATTTCGTTTATTGTATGCAACATTTTACAGTGGCATGGAATACAATACTACAATGTTATGCAATGGTTTACTGGACAGTAGTAATACCATAAAATAATAATAATAATAATAATAATAGTCAATGGTTTACAGTGATTATCCAATACAATACTGTTATTCAATAATCCTGGCTTACAGTGTTATGCAATAATGATAATAGTCAATGATTTACTGTACATTAGTAATGCCATGTAATTGTCAATAATTGTTAGTGTTCTTTACAGTCTTGGTGATTCCATGGGGATACGAACCATTCCGGCACATTCCATTGTTTCACCATAGAATTTCCAATCCATTCGATGAATACGACGGCACGGTTGTCGCATCCCAAGGGTCCAAGGGCCATCGCTGTGTCCAGTCTCGCTGCTTGTACCGTAGGGAAGGTGTCCTGGCTTTCTCTAAGCAAATATTTGCTCTTTGTGTAAATCTTCCACGTGACTCCTTTCTCCTTGGTTCCTCCTTCGAACAGTTTGGCCAAGTTGTACTGCTTCGACTTCACCAAGGCCTCGTGGAGCAGGGGTATTATATCTTTGCTCCGCTTTAGTCGCAGTAGGAGATCAAACACTCCATCGTATCTTGTTTCGGACTTGATGATATCTCGATAATCCGGGGTTATGCGCTGATGTTCAACCATATAGTCGGCCACTATAGCGGGATCCATTTCATCACAAAGTATGACCAAATTGTCAATGATCTTCTCCACAGATGGTGAACCTGAAGCATAAGTAATAATTTTCACACACTAAATAATGCTAATCTAAAAACTATGAAATGTTCAAACTGTAAAATGTAATGTTTAAAATTGTAATATGTACAACTGCTAAAAATGTGACGATCAAAATTTGAATGACTAATAATGCAATCATTAAAAATACAACTTTTAAAAATGCTACAATTAAAAATCTTACCGGTTTCAACGGAATTCATGATGATGTAAAGTATGGTGATTCAAATGTCAGTAAGGTTAATAAACCTGCCAAACTTGCAATATATGTCTAAACTTTGCAGCATTCTTGTGCTAGGTTTCATAAAATACCTGGCATACATCAATCTTGCATACCCTTGTTCATTTAGTTCAGTTCATAGTTAGGAGTTAATTATTGAACATATGTTGTATTGTCCTTTTCTTTAAGCAGGTACGTAATTGTTGTCATATTCATTACACACAGAGTTTTCGAGCCACCTTTAATTAATTATTAACTAATTAGTTAACCTATAATTATCAACATGTGACCGAAGTTAGTTCATTATTACTTTATTACACAGGCACCATAATTAACCCAATAGGTGTCAGCAATCTTACGTAATTGGAGACATAAAATTATAATCACCCATTTTCAGCCATAGTTAACTTTAATAAATTATTACTAACTAATTGGCTAACTACTAAACAAAATTAGCTGACCGAAGTTAGTTCAATACATGCTCTTTACGTTGACACCAAGATTAGTGTGATAAGTATTACCAATCTTATGCAATGACTGTCACAATATTTTTCGATTTCAATCAACGTTTCTACCCCTTTCCTTGTTTACTTCTTTAATTTCATTAGGTGGCAGGTGTAAAGCGCATTAGTAACCTTTGGGAGACAGGTTTGAGTCCTCAGTGTGCTAAAGATATGCTAACACTAGTAGGCAGCTAATAGGGGAAGAAAAGTAGTGACAGGTTTGAGTCCTCAGTATGCTAAAGATATGCTAACACTAGAAGGCAGTAAATAGGGGAAGAAAATTTTAAACAAGCAGGGAGAGAAAGACTTTTGACAGGTTTGAGTCCTCAGTATGCTAAAGATATGCTAACACTAGAAGGCAGCTAGCAGGGAGAAAGACTTTTGACAGCTTTGAGTCCTCAGTATGCTAAAGATATGCTAACACTAGAAGACAGCTAATTGGGGAAGAAAATTTTAAACAAGCAGGGAGAGAAAGACTTTTGACAGCTTTGAGTCCTCAGTATGCTAAAGATATGCTAACACTAGAAGGCAGCTAATAGGGGAAGAAAATTTTAAACAAGCAGGGAGAAAGGCTTTTGACAGGTTTGAGTCCTCAGTATGCTAAAGATATGCTAACCCTAGAAGGCAGCTAGCAGGGAGAAAATTTTAAATGAAGATATTTAAAGTGTATTCTGAAGTACGTAACTAACAATCTTGTCTTCTTTAAGTGTTTGTTTCCCTCCTTCCGTTTCAAGGTTAATACAAAGGTCCAGATGTCATATATAAGGAAATGCAGGAAAAGAAAATTTTAGTTGTTAAGGGAAGAAAATTTTGCAATAATGTTTTTGGTCTATACGATGCTGAGATAGATAGGTAAGACTCTATCACCATTGGCAAACAGTCAGGTAAATAAAAAAGTTTGAAAATGTTACTTAATTAATTTACGTACTTAATTAGGCATATAAATTAATAAACACTAATTAGGCAGGTAACCTAACTACATAAACACGTAGGCACTAGTTGAATACATAGGTAAAGTTACATACGTAGACAATATAGTCCAATAACACTGTGTTAAAAAATTTAGTACAATGTTACAAAGCTTAAATCCAAGCTAAGAAAATTGGCTAACAATGACCTTGAGAACATCTGCACCCGATGATTAATGACCTTACCTGTATGATTAATGACCCAAAGTGAATCCAAAGATACACCTGTACAAAGTGCGCCCATCTGTCGGCTCCTATACTACTAACCACTTTTTGTCGAGGTGCCTAGCACTATTCAGGTACTCTGAGAGACCTTTTATGTGCTGCTCTCCGCGGTCCGCAGAATGGCAAAAAAGAGGCGGAGAAACGAAGGTCACGGACAGAAAACATGACATGACATGGGAGCAAAAATGGGTGAATCAGAGGGAAAAGAAGAAGAAGTTATAAATGAAGGAGAGTAGGGATGGCCGAGCACTCAGATAGAACAGCAGGGAAATCTGCCAATACTGTAGACTGTGTGTTTATTGAAAACCACTTATTTTAGCCTTCTAACACCCTCCGCGCAATCCCGTTTCATAACTTCGACATTTGCGTTCAGGACTGTTTTTGCCAATTTTTTGAAACTTTGACAGCAGTTGCAGAGTTATAACTATATCCTTTCGAAAGAGTTCGTTGTACTATACAGTTTTGCTTTTTGAAGCAACTTTCTAACTTTTCCCTATCGTGAGATATAGCAAATTTTCTTAGGTTGGCGTCCAAAAGTCTATTTCTATTTCTGCAAAAATCAAATAATGCATTACTACTTAAGGGGGGGGGGGTCCACCATGAAAAATTTTATAGTCACGGATTTTGCTCTTTTTCACACAAAATTTTGTCTCATATGTCCTGCATATCGAGTTTAAATTTTGAGTAGTTTCGTTCAGTACTTAACGAGTAACCGGCTATTAATTGCTTGCAATTTGAGAACAGGTGAAAACGGCGGTGCCGCAGCAAATAAAGGCACTTTACACCTGAACTTCCTTGAGAATGGAGCTTTATTCGGTTGTATGTTTGATATCTGATGTAAACAAAGAACTTAGGGTAGCTTTTAATGGGAAAACTTTTCTTTATGACTTTATTTAGTGATTTTAGGGAGTAGCACCGGCGCTGGAAAGCCTTGACTGCGAAAATCATTTAACGCCCGATAACTTGAATTTGGTGCATTTACGGGCAATGGTCCAAGAAGAGAAAATGTTCCCGACAATGAGAGCTTTCGATTGATATAAAATTTAACGTATTTCGAAAAATTTGAAAAATCGCTATTTTTGAGATTATGGTTGTCAGACCATCATATTTGACCCCAGCGACCAACTGGGTGCATTAACCTGTACCATTTGTGCCCAAACTTGACCTAAAGTCATCAATAATGGTGCGCAAATAGATAGTCTAACATTCTATAGGTCTGTGTTGCCATAGCTCTATGTTATTTGCCAAAAAAACTGAAATTTCCGAAATTTTGCTAAAAATTGAGATTTCTGCGCCAGAGAAATCTCGAAATCGGGCAGAGCTAACCAGGATCAATTGGTATCATTCGAAATGTCTTGTCATAAGCTGTGATTTGTAGGAAGTAGAATTTTTAATTAGGCCTTACAGCTTTCAGAATATTTCATCAAAGTTGCTGACCCCCAATTTCAAGATTGCAAAACAGTCAAATTTGGCTGTTTGCAAACTTAAAAAATTAATTAAAAATTTTTGAAGGCCTAAATTAAAATTCTGCTTCCTACAAATCACCCTTCGAGATCGTTTTTATGATATAAGATGGACGTTGAAGCGCTTCTCTTTGTCGTTGGCGAGATTTCTCTGGCGCACGGAAAAAATTACCACTTTTTCCGTTTCCTATGTTTAACACATACTGATATCAACTTTGAGGTGAAATTACTCGCTAACCGTAAGAGATCCGACCTTCATTTCAAAAACTCGTTAAAATATACCAATCGGACAACAAAATATGTGAAAATGAGCAAAATCGGAGATGGTCGAAAAATCGGCCAAAAATGGACCCCCCCCTTAAGCTACGCAAGCCCTAAAATAAAACTAAAGGTGTCGATTTGAATTTCTCACTGAGGCCAATCATTGGAGGCATGGTCATATTCCAGTTGCCATCCCGTAGGCTGTTATCCTACAAAATGTAGTTTTTGCACAAATTTTCTCCAGCGATTGTGGAGAATTTACTATGCCACCTAGACAGCTGCCACGTAGCACATGTGTTCTACACAAAAATTCCCCGGGACCCTTTTTAGTAGCTCCGATTGCTGTTTTCTAGCTAAAGTGGTCGCTTGCCAAAGTTGGGAAAAGTAGGTAAAATCCAGGTTGCGCTTACATTTTGGCTAATTTCTCTGTAACGAGGAGCGACTTCACACTAATTAAAAAAGGGTCCACAGCTATTTGATCCAGGTATCCAGTGGTTTAACTGATGTCCCCAGAAAAATTCCTTCAGCCTAGAAAAAATCTTAAAAATTGCACTTCTTCAAAAATCAGTTAAAATATTTTCGAAAATCAAAATCGGTTTCATCGTATTCATTAAAGAGAGAAAATGTTAAACTACATGTTGATATAAAAATGGCTTCTTAACTCCAAATAATGAAGGAGTAATAATGGTTCAAAGTTGATGTATCCAAAAGGAATCACCACCTTTACAGACATAATGGTTTCGTTGTGCGTCACATGCTAGCGAAAAGACAGAACCATGCTTTTGTGAAAGGTTGAAATTGGTTAGTCGTGTCCAGGGTGAGGATCGAACCACCGAGTAGAGCACCTTCCCACTCACACCCTCCCATAGTGACGAGGAGGCAAGATTATTACGCTAATTTCAACCATTGGAAGTTCAAGTCACTTTAAAACGAAAGATGTAGAGTTCAATTTTTGGAACCGGCTACCCAGCTGTGAAAGATAAAAATGTTTGCTTCTTTCCTTCTTTGCCTCAAATGCCCACTACGCAGTAGGACCCAGAAGTGGTTTTGGAAAGCCAAAATAAGTTATTTTGAAAAATTGTGTCCAACTTAAACTTAGTTCGTGTTATCTACGAACGATAGTAGCCTCAAAACGAAATCACCACCTTATCCTAAACAGCAAGTTCTTCACTCTTCCCTGGAAATTTACTGAAAAAACCAGCAACCCACACTGGCATTTTCCCTTCGAATAAAGGTTGTCTATTCTGTCATTATACAATAACTTTCACAATTCTCTGCTTGCAACATGAGAAGTGCGTATCATCACCAATCCTGTGACATACGTACCGAGTTAGCGCAGAAACTCCAAAACGTGGCAAGTTCATCGTTTCCATTTCTACTGTTGAACTTCTTGTCAGAACGTGTTCATACCAGTATTCTGCTTCTTTTCCATGAATAGATAGAAGTGCAAACACGGTGAATAAGGATGTAACTATCAACCATACGATTCTTGATGTGTGGCTGTTGCTTTCCAAAACCAGCTGCAATGAAGGAATCTCTGTTCTTGCTGCCAGGAAATTGAAAAACTTTTTCAGAATCATTGTTGTAATTTACTGAAATGAAAAAAGAACAAATGCATGGCATCGGAATTCATAAAATTTTGGTCTGGCGTTACCCCTCCTCGCGAAAGCAACGGGGGTGTGGCAGTACAGGAAAAAATTGATAAGATTGACAAAAATGTCAGCTTTTAGTTCTTTGGTTCACTAGATTTACTGCCAATGTGCACATGAAAGGATGTTGAAAGGATACACATGCTTGGGGAGGGGTACTTGACCTAAGAAGTTTTCCAGGATCGGGTTTTCTGATTTCGTGGTAGATTCGAGGTTAAAACGGCAAGCGTCGTAAAGACTTTGAGGGTTTCCTACCGTCTCTAGAAAATTGACTCCTGCAAATGCCTGACTGAATTTTTGGTTTTTCCAGATCCAAAATTCAAGCTTAAAGACCCAAAATTTATGCAGGACCTTATTTTAAAGAGCGGAAAAAGAATCGTCATGATTGTGGCAAGAAAATATTGATCATTGAATCCTATATTCGCACTGATCCTAACCGCCAATCCAGTATGTTCCGAAACTGCATAGCTGAATATAAGAAAATCAAAGTTAGGTTTTTGATGTTTCGCCAGTAGTATATAGCCGACATTGCGACAACATCTCTCGGGAGGGAATGACCTTTGACCCGTCCTACTGCCAGTTCTATCGTCCCGTCCTTGCTCGTGATACTTACCCCAAGTTCACCCAGTAGCAATACCCAGTACCCCCTGTTAATTCAACCAGTTCTTCCTGTCATACTCCTACTTCTTCCTATCAAACATCCAGTTCTACACCCAGTTTTTACCCACACAAACCACACTCCTTCACAACACCCTGTATATACGCCTAGGTCTAACATCTAGTTCTACATCCAGTTCATTTCCTTACCAATCAAATACGTTCAGTGCACCCTGTTTATACTCCGTTCAGTGCACCTAGTACCCACTTCATCCGTTTTCCTACCTTAACGCCGTCTCTCTGCGTTCTTTCCCCGGGGCTTGTGACTAGAAGTGACTGTGACTTTGCACTAGAATAAAATCAGCATCTTGCAATTTCGTATTTTGAGCGTAAAATTACGTAGCAACTGTTTCGAAAACTCGTTAAAATATACTCCAGTTTGACAACAAAATATGTGAAAATGAACGGAATCGGCACACAGAAATCGTCCAAAAATAGACCCCCTAAAAGGAAAAGGCGTCCTGTGTGTAAATTCAAATTCAAATTAACTTGTTTTGATGTGGGCGGTCATGGCTCAGTTTCAAACTATACTATGTGTCTTGTTTTTGAGACTATATGACTGCATCTAGTGTGAAAATCCGAAAAGCGAAATCTGAGACTTTCGATTTTGATCTAAGGTGACTCTCTCGTGAAATGGCAGGAGGACAAAGAAAATACATTCGAATCAGAAGAATTTTATTTTAACATTGTAGTTAAGGTCTGCAGACTTGCTCAGGTGAAGTTGGTTCTTAACGCCACCTGTGTAGTGCAGTATGTGAACGAAGAATCCATATTACTGTGTATATGTGGAGGCAGCAAAATGTGCTTACTGGTGTTGGATAATATGTTGGCTGTTTGAAAGGATTATTGAGATATAGCTAGTTGAATATTTCGGATATTCTTTTTGGAATGGAGTTGGACTTTGCTACCTAAAATTTGAACTGTTTAGTTATAATGTCGAGTTGGTGAATATTTTGAATCGTTGAATTTCTGTGGACATACTTCTGTACATATCTGTAGGAACTATTTCTTTTGTATGATCCATTTGGGACTGTTTGAGTAGTTTGGCGACGCTGAATGCTTTGTGACGTTATCTGGGTTTACACCTGAGTGCTTTTGGAAAAGAAATTGAAAAGAAATTCGTCTAAGAGGAGCCTTGAGAAAAGCCCTAAAGCAATCAAAGTTTGACCCCAAAGTTACGTAAGGCCTTTCAACGTCAAGCCGGGTCGGCTCTCTGACGAAAACAAAGAGAGCCGACGAAAACAGGCATACGGTAGGAGCACGGTGATTGGATACTTGCAAAAAACAGAGCGCCCTCTGACGAAGTTGTGGCTGAAGTTCAGTTCGTCAAAGACCTGAACTTCAGTCCTTGGGTTGGCAGTTGTCGTGATCTGTGGTGCATTTTTACGCTTTCTCTGTGAGTATTGTACGGTAGACGGCTGTTACGCCGGAGGCTCTGATTTAGCCTGTTCTCGGATTTTTGGTCGCGAAGACCCAAGCTCAGTGAGAGCTGCCTGTGGAGGATTTTATTATTTTGCCTAACCTTGTGCACTGCCAACCCAGTTATGTACCTGTTATTCTGTTCGCATTTGCTGTGATTATCCAATCACCTGATCCATACCCTCAGCTGCCTGTTCCAGTTCACTCCCAGTCGGACGATTTCACCAACCTCAGTTTGGACGGTAATCCTGTAAGTTTACGAGAACTCGAAGTAACTGAAAACTTGTTTGAGATTGTTTAATGAAGGTTTCCAAAAAATAGGAAGACAGTTTCATTGTTACCTGGTTCTTTACATGTGTGATTTAACTGATTCTATGTCTAACCTTTGTACTGTAACTCAACGGCGGATGACTGTATAACCTATTTTGATACGTATATTGATAACCGTGACTGTTTAAATAATAGCTAGATTTATTAAAACTTTGTAAAACCTTAATGACTATTCCTGATTAGGTTTCCAGCTAGGAATTAGAACAATTGAACAAATATCAAACGGGAGGCCTAATCGAGTAATCTAACTATAAAACCCCTGGTACTATGCTTGTGTCAAAATAGTGGTTTTGGGAGGCTTAAAAGGAGTTAAACCTGTGCTCTATTGCTCAGTAAATCAAGACTAGTAGACCCCATTTTATTACATGCTATAAATAGTCATACCATCCTAATAAAGAGTTGCTGGAAAGAATAACATACTGAAACGATTTGTCTACTTTGGGTTACAGCAAATTGACAATATGGATGATAATTTCTGGTGACTTTTACATCACATGATGTGCGTAAGACGTACCTATTAGCAGATTAATATTAGTCGGGAACGAATGTCAGTTCCGATACTTCAGTAAATTTCTGGTGCTGGCTACATGCAAAGTACTCTGACTGGAACTGCCTTGATGCAAGCTGATAATCATCTTTATGACCGATTTATGACCACTAGTCTTAGTCCTATGACTGCCACTTATGCTGATGCACTGTCAGTATCAGACTGGATAATGCTTCTATATGCGACATACACATTACGTAGGAATCACTTGCAACTCACTGAAGGGAAAAGTACTATTCTTTTAGAGGCAGTATCGAGTGATTGATGACACAGACTGGCGACAGTTGATGGAAATGGAGTGGGTTTGACATGATATCGAATAATGTGTATCATGTTTGCGTTAAACAGAAAAAGACAGTTTGCCCAGCAGAGCCGTGCAGAGCATACGTTCAGTTCATTCGTTTAATTAACGCCGAAGTTCCAGATACGGGACTTTTGTGCTTTGCTTTTTGACATGCGCAGAAGAGTCCGGCGTTATATTAAAGGCAAAAGCATAAGTCTTACACTCTAAGAAAAAGACTGTTTATCGCCGTACTAACAAATAGTCTAAGTTCATGTAGGCTCAATTCAGTTATAATCGAGGATTTCCCGTCTGCAAGGTACTCCTTTTACTTTTTGTCACTTACCATTTGTTTCTTATTTCCCCTCATTCCGCCTAACAAGCGTACTGGGCGACTGTGTGAAAAGAGAACAAGGAGACTGATTTAATCACAGATAACAAACAACAAGAGTTTATAAAATGAAGAGTGAGACACTCAGCTATTCCTAGCGCTTTAAGCCTGCTAGATGCTTGGCACATTAAGGCCGAAATCTCGGGGATGGTGCCGGTTAACGTTGTTAACCATGTGTTTATATGCGTTTGAACTAATACGCACCTGATTGGTTAATCGCTTGCCTCAAATCAAAATTACATCTATAGGCGAGCCCATCTGTAAGCGTACCCGCTCCGAGATCTCGGAGAGGGTACCGTTTAATGTTGTTAACCGTGTGCTTATATGCGAATGAACAGAAACTAATCTGATTGGTTACTGCGGCTGCCGTACCAGCTACGTCCAATCAGATACATATAAACACACGTTTAACAACGTTAAGCGGTACCACCCCCGAGATCTCGACCTTAATGTGTCGACCATCTCGCAAGCTTAGTCTATTTGGAAGAGCTGAGTATCCCGCTCTTCCTATAATAGACTCTTGCAAGCACTTAAATAGGCAGTTAACTAATTTGCATATTACATATCGTGACAATAACAAAGTCTAGAGTTTCACGTGAATATCAATTATGCAAACATTACGTCACCGGTTATTTCGTTGACGGTCGAAAATCGTAGGCAAATCTGGTTTGGAAGAAATCGAGGACACGCGAATCCATTGCTGGCAACATCATTGGGCTAATAATTCGGACGTGTATCTAGAGTTGGGACTTCTGGAACTTCCGTTTCAGGAGGCAGCGGTACAATCGTGTCTTCTTCATCACGTTCTTCGGACGTGACACGGGCTTTGGGAAGTTTCCTGGCAATATATTATATTTCAAATTCATTTGGCAATATATATTTCCATATTTTCGCGTTCTCCAGTTGACAGCTGGAGGTACCCTTCTGTCGAATGATTCCCAAAGGCATGGACCATGACATCGAATCCAATCTCCCGGCATGAGGCTGGTGGTTCTGGTGTGATGTTAGCACTCGCAAGAAATATACAAATTTGTTCGGTTTTCACTAAGTTTGACAAACGCTCAATATTTTTCCAAGTCTTGTCTAAATCCATTAGTCAATTAGCTAATCTCAGAAAGTAGTTTAAGTTTGAACAAGTCAGTTCTGTTGGGAATCGTCGTAAAGTGTGGTCGGGGATTTTCGTAGAGCAGCGGGGTTTCGGATTTTGGGGTATTTTAGATTTTGCTGCCGTCTGCGGCGCTTGTCGCGTTTATTGTTTTGGAAATTATCATGTTGAGTCTTGTTTGGCGCATTTTGTGATTTCGACAGTAAATTGTGTTATTTTGAAATATTTCTTTCAGTTGGTTTCAGTTTAGTTGGTTTCAGTTGGTTCAGTCAGCATTTCTCGACATTGCACACCACGATAGTTACCTGTGATCTTGGCCTCGTCTAATTTCTAGTCAGGCAGCGAATTTTACTCAATAATTTATACAGTTTACAAACAATTGTAGAGTCAAACTTCACACTGGCACGACTCTCAGCTTGTGCAGTGTCGGTGGCATTAGCATCGTCTTCATCTTTCTTCCTATCTTCCGTCCGAACTTTCCTTCATCTTTCCGTCCGAAAAAGTTCGAACATTGATGCGCCTGTGATCGATAAGTGAGAAGGCTCTTCCTGAAGCATAACTCCCACGATGATTCGTTGAGGCATCCAACCTGTAGTCCTTCCTTCAATTCTTGCCACCATTCCATTGGTCTTAGGATTGTAGACGGCAGCTTTCAAATGTTTGATGTTGCGCTCCTTGGGACATTTCAAAGTTTAGTCTTCGAGCACAAGCAGGAATCGTTGATGATATAGTGCAGTGGCAAAAGGCCCCGCAATGTCCAATGATAGGGAGTTCATGTCATCTTTCAGTAAGGTGAACCACTGACGGCACCGGCATAGCTGACTTTTGCATATACATAGTTTGGTCACTTTGTGCTTTAATTTCATTGTTACTAGCTCAACTGGTATATGCTTATTCCACCGTGAAATGCCGTATTTAATCACTTGTTTTAGTGTTTTTCTACTGTATGAATAGTTTTATCTAGTTTAGTCTAGCTTTGTGGCTTGCAGTTGTCAGATCGTATGTATCATGTGGGTACTTGTAGCATCATTGATCTGTACTGTTTGTACTTGTTCTGAGAGCTCAGCTCACGTACCAGTTCGCCAATTGTGCAGTGACCCTCTCGGGAGTTCGGATGGCGAGCCCTGGGGATCGAGCCCTGGATGTAACGGATCAAGGTTGCGCACGATCAACCTTTCCGTTGCTGGCGGCTGTAGCTAAGTTAGCTACCTGTTCGGCGTTGTATAACATCATCATTTGTGGGATGCGTGTAGTTTGCAAGTCACGTAGCTCCCAACGTGTATGTTTGGGATTGGGTGGGTTCCCCCCCTTGCTATACGGGAGCTACGTGATTTGGGAAATTCTATCACTAGGGTGCGCTCGCGGGAGGGTTCAACCCAACACTCGCTTCCCCCTTCAGTACTTTCTATCGTCGTGAGCACCTGTCTTATTTACGCTGTTCTTCTTCTTTACGCTGTGATTCCCCTGTATATTTTGCCCCCTATAGCACTCCCCAGAGCTACTGGTATGTTGGTGAGTCCCAGTTACTGTAAGTCTTTTGTGTGTTTGTTTGTGTGACTGAGGGCTTAGCCCATAATACTTTATATTATCTTTTATAGTAATTATTCTTGTTGTTCTATTTTATTAAATTGTTGTTACTATTTAACTATTTGTTACTATTTACGAGTATACTGAGCTCCTGCTAGGTAGGTAATTTGTTCGAATCTTTACATAGTGAAAGTGAAGAAGCATCTCTTCACTTAGGGCAGGTTATTTACCCGGTTTATTGTCTGGCGAGGCTGTCCCGACCGTCTTCTGTGGTCGGTTAGTTGCCCATCTGTGCCACGGCCTCCGCACCCGCCACGTCTGGGTGTGGTAACGGCGTTAGTAGGTATTGAAACTTACTACCCCCGCCCCGCTACACTCCCATAAAAAGGATCGAGTTAATTTTAATTCTACTCTATCTTTTTTGAAAACGCCAATGGAAAACATTTGCATCCTATATTTGGCAAGCAAAGTTTTCCGAAGCGTATTCACAAAGCATAAATTATAAATTCCGAAGAGAAACATTTATTCTTACTGTAAAAGACGGATCTTAGGTTCATATTTAAGCGTAGTATTAAATTGCGATTCAAATAGACTTTGGTCTGCCGGCCGACTTGTCTGACTTGGTCAGCCGTTCTCAAACTAGGTAACATGAGTTTGCAATACGAGAAAATCGAAACCTACAAATTTAATTAATGAAATGACAAATGCATAGTGTGTTCAATCGCCATCAGTACAGCAATACTTGCCCATCCAGGCAGATTCTTCGAACTGACACTCTCCTTTGGAGTTTTTCTGACAGTAGGTTTTGCATCGTTCCAAGGCTCGCTCCGGGTTCATCCAGAGCTTAATATAGCAACGTCCCTGTGCTGGGGTCAGCAGTAGCAGTAATACAATGAATAATGATGTCGAAAACATAACTTCATCTAGAGGTACACCAAGGATCTGAGAATAACGGCTGCCTTCGGTGTCAGTCTAAGAATAAAAGAGTGTATCATCAAAAGTCTCACAAGTGGTAGTCAATGTTTAGATACAATATTTGAAATCTATTGTGGAAATTTCCTTGTTTGGAAACTATGCGAACTTCGGAACGAATATGCAAATTAGAAATTCGACATTTCCGTAATATGCAAATTAGTTTTGACAATATTTAAAGGAGGGAATATTCGTCATTTTCGGGTCACTTTTCATTGACTCGAAGAAGACTTCAAAATTGGACCAAATCATCTGGAGGAAGCCGCTGAGGTTAGAGGTTGGTATGGGGGCTGGGATATTTAGATATTAATTTAAATCTGTATTAGTACACGGTCTTAATTTCTATTTTGTTTGTATAAATTGTATCCTCTGTGAAATAAACTCTGTTTGCAAGTCTTTCACTCTCTACTTCAAAATCACACACTCACACGAACTTAGCAATCTTACTTCTTTTACCAAATTTCCATAAAATTGGCGACCGTGTACATATGGGTAGATTTTGAAGTTTTGCACTTTAAGTGGGGATAGACCAACCTCTAGTCTTGGGTGCCTGGCTTGACCAGTTGACCCATGGTCAAGTCAGCTGATCAAATTAAGATTTTCCATTTTAAAAGAGGAAGTAATTCCTCCATCCATTTTTTGTTCTAAAAACGATTCAAATTTTCTGCATCTTCACAAATTCTTTTGCACATTGCACTTTGCCTTTGTTTTATTTTCAGTTGATTCTAGAAGTGTTCCAGGATGGAATCTGCTGGTTCAGCCGGTGGCCTTCAAACCATGGCTGGATGGTCCTGAGGTTTCTATCGGCCGAAGACGTCTTTGGAGATCCCGCCCTGGATTTGGAAGTCACCGCCTGTTCCAGCAGATTCCCATTGAATCAGGTTGTAAACGTTTCGTGTTTTGCATTTGATTTAAAATTAAATCTATTATTTGAATTTTTATTATTTGAATATTCACAAGATTTCTTTTGATAGGGAACTGTCAGTAATCCTTGTCCCAGGATCAGGATTCCTGGGGTTCGGATTTCTGCCTGTTTCCCTTCATAAATTCATGAGTAGGAACAGTTTAGTATTCTCAAGTTTTTGTTGTTTACTATGTATAACAACCTTGTCGGTTCGTATATTTATATTTGTTCTTTGTTCTAGTTCCCTTCCCTTCCTTCCCAGTGGGCCCGCGCCTCCCCATGGTTGTGCCTGGTTGGAAGCGGTGGGTTTTGTCGTCTTTGGTTGTCCCAGCTGTTCTATGATATGGTGATGCTGTTTCGGTGGATGGCTGTGGTTGTGGCCATGGTTGGTTTGACATTGGGTCCCGGTGCTATCACGGTTGTCGGGGGGTCCTAGCCCTGCGGCGGGCGGCCCCCCGGGGGCACGGGCGGGGTTCTAGAGGAGACTGCTTTCGGGTAGCTGGTCTTGGTCAGCCACTAGTGAACGGTCTGGGCAGTTGGCTTTTGAACTTTGTTGCTGGTTTATAGGGGTTGGGTGCTGGGTTGTATGCTGGATTGGGTGCTGGGCCTTTTAAGGCATCGGGTGTGGTGTGTGGATGTTGATGGGAATTGTCCCTTCCCCGGCGTGTGGCTCACTTCTTCCCCTAGTCCCGGTTGTGTTTTCGTATATCGTTGTTTGTTTGTTCTGGTATATTTAATAGTGGCTGGGGGAACGATTGTGTTTAGTTGTAGGGGTTATGCGTGGGTGGGGGGTGCCTTGGGGTGAAATTGTGTTTAAATTTTGGGTTTACTTCTCATGTAGGAGGTTTCGGATTTTGGGGGCTTTCTCTGGGGTGGGTGCTCGCTACCTTGGCTAGGCCATTGTATGCTATTCTGTTTTTCTTTTTTCAGTTTCATATTTGCTATTGGGTTGTTATTCTTTTTTAAGTGAATATATTTTTCAAAAAGTTCTGTCGGAGGTTTGGGAATCTTCGCCGAAGGTTCCGGAATATTAGTTCTGAAGTTCAGGAAATTTTTTGTTGTTCAAAACTTTAGTCTTTCTTTTGTGAGGGTGCCTCCTCGTTGTGGTCCTTGTTTCTTTGCTTGTACATATGTTATTCCGTATTTTGTCTGTCCCGGAGGTTCCGGTGTATTTTTACACGTACCCGATAAGCCATGTAGTGTGTTGTGTTGTCGGCTTTCGGGCAGGAGTCCGCGTGTGCGAGATGCTGTTTTAGGTTTTTGTTCGTGTACTAATATTGTTTTATTATTTACTAGTAGGTAGGTTAGCTAGGTTAACTGTAATTTTATTTACTGACTGTATGGACCGCGGCGAGGGCGCGCGCTTTCAAAAGAGGGGGTATATTGTGGAAATTTCCTTGTTTGGAAACTATGCGAACTTCGGAACGAATATGCAAATTAGAAATTCGACATTTCCGTAATATGCAAATTAGTTTTGACAATATTTAAGGGAGGGAATTTTCGTCATTTTCGGGTCACTTTCAATTGAACCCAAATTGATCATCAAATTGGAAAGCTCTGGAGGATCTTCAAGGTTAGAGGTTGGTATGGGAGGTTGGGGATAAATTTATTGTACACGGTCGTATTTTGTAATTTGTTCCTATAAAATTATGTCTCCCTTGAAATAAACTTACTTTTGTTTGAATTTATTTCTGTAGCTTCAAAATCACACACTCACACGAACTTAGCAATCTCAATATCTTTACTCTTTTAACCAAATTTTCATACTATCTATCAAACTGTCCATGTGTTCAGTCAGACACATCTTTAAAGAACTCTTTACACTATCTGGTAGTTTACTGGAATATTTGACAGTTTCTCAAATTCCAAGTAATGAAAATATCTGTCAATAAACAAACATTTCAGCAAAATAAATTCGTTGTTCAATTACTGACAACGTTCAAACAACTAATAATAAGTAATAACAAGTACTATGTTTACGCTGAATCGTTATGTAGAAGGGTTACGGGCTATGTAAAAGCAAAAGTATGGCGATAGCCTATACACACATGTAGGCATGTCATAAATATCTGCTGTGTAAAAATGAACCATGTGTTTCAGGCCCTTGTGAACAAAAGCATAAAGCATGACCATATCATCAGACGAAAGCTTTTATCCTTTAGTTAACGATCAAGACTTTTGTCTATGCTGTCCGCAATAAAACAGCAGCAAGGGTACAGCCAACAGATAAAGAGTGTGGCAGCTGGCAAGCTCTCGAAATATCAGCACAAAGTCAATACTGTGCACGCTAACGGCTGACCACACAAGACAAAGCAGTGTCCACTGTCTCGGGGCCAAGTCTCCAAGTGCTAATTACTTATTGCTAATGCACTTTAATTTTTACCATTTTACATTTATGAGGGTAAGGGGAATGCGGACACTGAATAATTGCCACACCAAATACCCGAGGTGTTCGACAAATCTGTTAGAACGATCATTACGTCCGTCGTGATCTTCCATTTGTAATGTATTTGAAGAAACAACTATCGGGTATCGGGTGCTCAGGTGAATGGATTTGTCTGCAGTGAAAGATTAGCAAAAGCTACCTCTTTGCCCAACGTTTTCTAGCGTTTCTGGGTTCATAAAAGGATTAGGTAGGCTAAAAGTTTACCTTATTTATAATTTTCCCTAGACATTCAGTGTGAGAGAAGTACACGCATGCATGATTTATTACAGGAGCAAATTACATTCTACGTAATTACATCAACTGTACACTATTACACCAACGAAAAAGTGTCTTGATGCAGATTTGAGCAGACTTTTAACAATTGTCTAAGGCTTAGGACATTTGAAGGGGCTGATATCACTCAGAGGACCAAATCTTTCCGTCAACCGCCGGTGCGTATTTCCGGTTCTGACGCTGTCAAAAATGCAGGAATAAACCTTTGCTCGGATTAGTCCGGTTTTGGCCGAGTCTCGCAGTGCAATGGCAGCGCAAGCGCACTGCAAGTGCTGTTCAGAGACGAAAAGGGCGTCCATCAGTCGACAGATATTGCAGCCGGGCGTGCTCGATTCCTGTCGCAAATAGTCGCAGACAGCCTTCTCGGCCAGTTCGTTGCAGGAGTTCCGGGCCTCCACAAAGGCGTTCCTGTGCGCGGGTCGGGCGGCGTCATCGCGCTGCTCCCGGGCGTCGCAGAGTCGAAGTCTGCCGGAGAGTTCTCGATCGGTCACGGTGTAGAGACGTCGAGTTTGTACGTCAGTGACCATTGGGAGCTGTCGAAAGCAGGCTGAAACAGAAAGAAATGTCACGGGCTGCTAGATATCGGTGTTTCACGTAAACTCCAACAGTAAACTGTACAATAAGTGCCAACAGTAAAACCGGTGGACATTAGCGTGTTCGTTGTCCGGGTTGTGGCTCTGTGCTAGGGTGCTCTACTAAGATCCGAAACTAGGTGTTTCGTTTCCCGCCCTGGACACTTTTCTTCGCATCTTTCAATCCTGATTTCAACCCTTTCCAATGCACCTCAGACAACAAAGGCAAGTGTCAGCAGAGCTCCTACAAATCTAAGGAAATGAAAAAATGTCCATAAAATCCGTAGTTTGCTTGAGTTTTATCGTTGAGTGTCTGTATTTTTCTATCTTTAAGTAACAGTACTTTGACCAGAATCCCAACGAAACAAAAAGTTCTCCCCGGACTTTTTAAATTTACATGAAGCAAACAAAAAGTTAGGTTATTGAATGATGCCTATATCTGATATTATTATGATTGTTATTATTGTTTCCAAGGGGGCAATCGCAAGTTTGTCAGAGCAGCTTTATGCAGTAGAATGTAAGAAAACCTACTTTTACCTGGAATATCATTAGCCTCAGATGGATCAAGAAAATCAATGAGCAATACAGCTACTGAAGCAGTCAGTATTTGAATGTTCATTTCTGCTGCAAAAAATGAATTTCAAAAATAAATAAATAAAATTAAATGACCTCTAATATTTGCCGTAAGGTAGGGTTGTGCCGTTAAGAAATTTCTCGGACCAGACTGCAGGCCGTGCTACCTGGCCCAAGCCAGACTCGAAGTCCAGGCCTGGTTTATGGCCCGAGCGCGAAACCCGCCTTAGCCCGGTCCGGCCACTCTCCGAGCAGGGGACCAACCGCGACTTCACCCACAGGAATGAACCTTCATCATTGGACCAGCTGTAATTTCAAATACAATTTCGGCTATTGTTGGAAACTTTCGTTTCATTCCAGGTGGATATCGAAGTCGCAGCCTTCCGGTGCTCTAACCGAAGCTCTAACCGTTATGCCAGTCGTGGATCTAACTTGTAGCAAACGAAGAGCAAAACTAGAACTCGTGCGAAGAGCCAACCAACTACGGTTTTTTTGATTTTTGATTCGAATCGAATCAAAACACTTTTGATGCGACTTTTGATTTTTGATGCATCGAATCGAAACAAATCTGCAGTGCAGAAAATCGAATTGCATCAAATCTCTGCTACTCTTGTCATCGCAAAATCGAACTGCATCAAATCAAAAATATTTAGGTTGAATCGTTATTTTTGATTTTTGATTCATTTTGATTAACATTTTGATTCTGGGGAAATAGGCAGCAGATTAAGAGAAGCATGAGATAATGTGTGAGTGTGTATGTGTGTATGTTTATTGACTGCATCTTTTCGTGTTTGTATATCATCCATCTAACAATGAGAATGCCAAAATTCTGTCATCTATTTCAGCTTTGGATTTTAGGTTTTTTAAGTTTTTGTTTTTTGTTTTAATTAAAGTCAGGTATTGTAGGGTAGTTAAGTAATTAGCCCGGGTTGAGCTGTTTCAACCCCGATTTGAACCCAGTTTTCAACCCACAAAAGAGCCTTAGCGTGAAAAATGCGGCGGCGTGTAACCGAAACTTGCTATAAACGCAAGAAGTCATGTTTGTAGCGATAAAGAACTGTGCAAAACTCATCATTTTATTATGTGTTGATATAGTATATATATATATATATATATATATATATATATATATATAATATATATATATATATATATATATATATATATATATATATATATATATATCTGCGAACATATATCACAAAAATCAAGGAACAAATTTATATACAACAGACTGGATCAACGGTCTCTTCACTTGATTTCTATCCTGCTTTTTTGTTGTGATTTCTTCATGCCATGTTTCAGGAAAATATTGAAAGATTGCAGTTTTTAAAAATTCGCCACTATGGCAAACTGGTAAAACTAGAACGAAAGGCTGGATATCCGTTATTTCAACCTAGGGTGAAATCTCAACCCTCCTAGCTGATGAGGATTTTGCCCAAATTTTTCGATTTCGCGAAATTCGATTTTTTTCTATTCGCAAGGGGGGGGGGAGCAAGGGGAATCGACAAATCTTTTGTCTCCGATTTTACTGAAATGTTGTACATAGGTTTTCTGGTCCGCAGTACACGAATCTGAAGTCCGCTTTTCGATACCGCTTTTAGTTAGCTCAGCATAAGCTTACAATTTAAGCTTACAACTTTAGTTTATATCAAGCTAATGAAAAGCTGTGTCCAGAAACAAACTTCAAATTCGTGTTCTGCGGCCCTATCAAAAAACAAACAGAAACCTAGAAAACCCCTATATACAACTTTTCAGCAAACTCCGAGACAAAAATATTTCGATTCCCCGTTGCGAATCAAAACATCGAATTTCGCGAAATCGAAAAGTTCTGCGATATTTGAACTCAGCGTGGTCGAAAACATACCCATACGAAATTTCAGCTAATTTGGTCAAGCTTTAAGAAGTTTGGGTGGAAGAGGGTAATCAGGAAAAGACCCCCAGACGTAACCAGGAGGGGAAAGATTGATAAGCCTGATATGGGAGGAGTTCAGCTGGAATAGGCACTTTTGACTGCAAATCGGAAGGGTCGTGGTGTGATTCCGAGCCGGGACAATTCTATACTTTCAATCCTGACTGATGCAAACCCTTCAAGTTTCTGCTCTCTCCCTCTCGGGTACTGTTGTAAGGGAAGCAGGCACAGAAAAGATTGATAAGCTGAGCTGATGGCCCTGTGCTGTAGTGGTGGCATGTCAGGGTACTCTGTGCCTAACGCCTACTGTTTGGGTATCCCCTCGTTACACTTCTACAAACAACTATCAACAAATTAAATACACTTAAAGTAGACAAAACAATTTGTCTTACCTGATCCCAGTTGGAGTCGGAAACACGAAGCGGCGAAAAATTAGCAAATTTTTGTTTTTGATTCACGAATCGAGAGCGTATTTAAAGTGAAACTTACGTCAGATTTCATCAGCAAAGGTCAGATTTTGCACTGAAAAAAGTAGTTCAAACTGATGTTGACCCAAAAATACAAGGCAATTCCTTGTTGCAATTTTCTTCAGATCGGTAACAATTTCAAGACCTTTGCTTTCAGTTTCATCCTAATTTCAATTTCTTGTTTCAAAAAGTGAAACGGTCAAGGCCGTGTGCTCATTTTCGATAACGACAATTTTTGCACTTTTGCCAAAACAGCAGTAACAACAACAACAACAACAACAACAACAACAACAACAACAACAACAGCAGCAGCAGCAACAACAGTTGTAATAACAAATGGTGCTGGGAGAGAGGAAAATTAACTAACACGTATATTTTTTATGCTAAACTGTTTTCTGCTTTTCGGTCTTATAAGTTTAATTATTTAATACATTACAGATATGGTGAGACAATGCTGATTAGATTTAACGATTTTTCGAGGCCGCCAATGCAATTTTCCAGGCAACTATTCTTCCTAGTATTGCGTAACAGTGCTCCTATCATTACGCGGATTTTCTCCTTTTGACAGTATGGGGAGGGTTGACACTTGACAGAACATGGGGGGGGCGGCAGTAAACAGCCAGTCAGATTACAGATAACCCTTCAACATACATGAAAAGCTGAACCTCCCTCTTCCCTTCTCTCTTCTAGGTCCTGGTTTCGTGGGTACAAGGGTGCCTGACGCCTCCCGTTCGGGCTTGTCCTCGGTTTCTTCCTGGTCCACCAGCCCTGGTAGAAGCGCTACATGTGGCGAGGCTGCCTCAGGACCCGGATTGGACTCCTGTCTCCGGTCCCCCAGTAGTTGCTTCTGGTCGGTTGGATCTAAAGGGGTCTGGAACGTGTGTCGGGGGAGCACGGATCCCTTGGGCTCAGAATGCCCTGCGCTGGATGCGCTCTCGGTTCGATTCCGAGTTGCGTAAGCCGCGGGACGGGTCTTAAAGAAACCCGGGGGAGATGTAAGGGAAGCAGGCATATTAAAGATTGATAAGCCTGCAATGGGAGTTCAGCTGATGGTCCCGTGGTGTAGCGGTTAGCATGTCTGACTCCGGAGCAGAAGGGCCGTGGTTCGATCCCCGGAGGGACCAATTCTTTACTTTCAATGGTGAGTAAAAAGCTGAACCTCCCTCTTCCCTTCTCTCTTCTAGGTCCTGGTTTCGTGGGTACAAGGGTGCCTGACGCCTCCCGTTCGGGCTTGTCCTCGGTTTCTTCCTGGTCCACCAGCCCTGGTAGAAGCGCTACACAGGGAACAGTCCCAGTCGAGGGATAGTTGAGTAGAACAATACATTGTTCTCAGCATAGCTTTGAAAAATGTTATAAGAGGACCGTTAAGAAGTCCCAATTCGGGTGGGGGGTCAGCAAAAAAGAATATCCGTTTGGAGAGGGGTATCAGGCCACCAATCAGATGGCAGAAGCCCATCCGCACTTGGAGGGATGGAGGCAGGCAATCTTCAGAAATTGCCTTTCTAAGCTTTCCCCGGTTCGGAAGAAACCTTGTTGGGTCCTGTGGGTTGAGTTTATTACAGCAAAAGTAAGACTTGTATGTAACTTGATTTTCAAACCTAAACCCATTATTTTTCACAAAAAAATGAACTGTCATCCTAAGCGAATGATATCATCAGTCGTAACAAAAACTTATGCTTTTTAATGAAGTTGCGCTACTCTTATGACACAAGTTTTTTGCTGCTACTTCTGCTTGGTGCAGTTTGTCCACCATAGCATAAGGTAAGAGTGCTAGTGTTGGGATTGGCAGAAATTTTCCTTGGCTGACTTGGCTCGGCTGGCCGGAAATGAAGTTGGGCAAACAATTACCCACCATGGTGGCTAAGATTGCGTGATTCTGTTGACAAATCAAAACGGGGACCTTTTTGTGCGAATCTCCAAATGGGGATCCTTTTCGAGAATAAAAGGAGACGACCGTAATCCCTTGCTATACCTCCACTCACCTCAGCGGGGAGGAAGTTTCTGCAATCTGATTTGTAGTTGGCCCCCCACCCAAAATGGGAGATGGTATATTGGATTCCCTACCACCCTCCAAACGGGGGAACATTCGTGTTTTGTGGTCGCTGCACCGTTACGAAATGCAAAGAGAGAAGCCCTCTAGTGGCGAGAGAAGCCCTCTAGTGGCTTAATTTGATAATGACTTGATAGTGAACAATACAAGATTATAAACGAAAGAAATAAGGATGTCGCTACAGCACCTCCGACCCGAAAAATTCGGGCCTCAGGTGGGGATTGAACCCACAACCTTTGGCTGCCTAGACCAACGCTCTACCGATTGAGCCACCCAGGCACAATCGAACCAAGCTTAAGTTTGAATTCGTTCCCAAACTGTAGTGACGCGTTTTTGAATAGGCATATAGCCCTGCCAAAGACACGCACCCCGCGAGACTACAGTCCTGGCCAGAAATAGTGTACCTTCCCTTCGCGAATGCGAATAGCCTTCGCACCTGCTTAAATGTATTAAATTAAAGCCATTCGCGAAGGCTGACCTTTGTGACCCTTCGCATTTCATTCGCGCGTTAGTTGTAAACAAGGCCAATTTGAAGTCCACTAGCCTTTGCTAAAGAAGCAGTTGGCGTTATCTAAGCACATTGGCTTCACAGCTGGAAACGTATGCATTAAGTTTTCTTCGCGAAGGCATTTTCCAAAGGCCATTCGCGCGCATTCGCAGAAATTTAATATGCTTAGCCTGCGAATGGCGTTCGCGAAATTGCGAATATTCGCGAAAATGGGTACACTATTTCTGGCCAGGACTGTAGCTTAAGCTGAAAGGTGATGCACGATGGCTGTAGAATAATATTATTTAATATTTAATATTTAATATTATTTAATATATTAACGATTAAGTTTGGATCTGATGTCTAATTTGCATATTCTACCATATCCTTCTATTTATTTTTTCGTTTCGATTTCACCAGGGGGGGAGTGAAAACAGACAAAATCTTACCTTTTATTTTAAAATATGATGAGCTGTAAAAGATTACACGCTTTTCACCACAGCAATCATCCCAAAAATAAAACCAAACAGTTACTGGATGTCAACAGTGCTAAACATACAGAAACATCCCATTTAGAGATTGCAGCCCTTGTGTTAACCACCCAGTTTCCAAAGCAATCATTCCGCCTCCAGGCGGAATAAAAATAACAAATAAATTGCCTACCGTAAGCCTTAGGTTAATTAGCGAATCAGTGTGCAGACACGCGTTTATATGAAACCGCGTAATTTAGTGCAAAGTGGGACACTCTTATTGTTACGGGGGGGGGGGGGACGGGCGGGTCCGAGTTAACGCACCGAACATGCCTAGCATGCTCAGTACATAGTAGTGTAAGAGTTTCATGCTCTTATCTATTATGTACTCTTGACTAACTTATTTATTCCTGCTCAAACCTGTATATTTCTGAATTTTGGTCTAAAATTAATCAGTTTTTTGCAACCAAATCATCGTACTTGCTTCTCAGCCAGGTGTGGGATATTACACACTGAAATGTCTGATGTCACGTGCGCAACAGGGCAGCACAGAATTAAAAGTAATATGTTATTAATTTGTGATAATTATTTTTTTTCTACTCGTAGAGCGACGGCGCATTTATTTTATTGGGATTATCAAACAATAACTGATTTTGAAATCCATTAGAAATTATAACCGAAATAATGAACCTAATTTCTTTTTGCTAGTTGTAGGTACGTCGCTAGTTTTATGAGTATAGTATATGAGTTTTATTTGAATTCAGCAGTGTAGAATAGTTCTGAGGCTAAGTCCAAACATAGTTACATCATGTGGGTATAGTTTTGTCCCCAAGAGGTTCGGTTTGGGGGGCTTTACTGGAAGTCGTTTCACAGATTTGGACAAATTATTGGTATCGACAAGTTGAGTTATTCGTTTAAGTAGTTTGTATTGGTCTGTCTCATTCTCGTATTTTTGGTCAATTGCTTGGGTTGTGAGTTTTGAAGAGGCGTGTCAAGTTTTGTAATGTCGTTTACCAGTAAAGTCATTAGGTGGTAGTGATTCTCTCTTAGAAATATCAGGTGTTTCTACTTAGACTTACTGTGCGAATTTGGGTCCCTGAGCTCAAATCTAATACTTTCTCCCTGCATTCTCTCTCGCTCTCTGGCGTTCTTCTAAAGCTAGGCATCCTATACTGAACACTGACCTGCAATCGCTTGCTGAGCTTAGTATAGCCGTTTATTAGCGAACACGAGGCATATCACAAACAGGGGTAGAGCCATCTTTTATCTTATTATTTTTCAGGAAAATCGGAGAGGTGATAGTGTCGGTCCGAGGGAGCAATACTGTGGTATCGCGCTTATCTGGATAATCTGTTCAATGTGACCACTTCAAACTGTTGGAACAATGACTTAGTTTGGGTGCCGTTAATATGGGACATGCACAGTTCAATTGAATGCTTTATGCTTTTAAATGCTTAATTTGTCTTGATCAATAAAATTAAAACTAAAATGTGGGCATGATAATTGTTTGAAGCGACTTCACCTGCTCCGTCGGAGCACGTAGTTTATACTGCTGTAAGCAAAAACATGCTGTCTTTATAATTGTCAATAATTTACTATCCTAACTTGATTCGACATGGAAAAGCTAAACAGTGAAAATTGTTACAGCTACGCTCTTATTTAAGTTTAAAGAAAAGAAGAAATTAAAGAAAATATATTTCAAAAGAAAGAAAGATGCAAGAAATAAAATTTTGAGAAGAAATAAAGTTTCTTTCTTTCTTCTCTATTTTGTCTCATCCTTGTTTTGTAATAGTGCTCGGACCGGTTCCGATTTTTGAAACCGGTTCCGGTTCCGGTTCCAGAGCACCGGTTCCGGTTCCGGTTCCGGTCCCGGTTCCGGTTCCGGTTCTAGCTTCCGGTTCCGGTTCCAATTGAGATTTTTGTAAAAAGGCTTATAATTCAATTTTTTTTAGTTTTTTATATAAATTGGACCAAAACCTTATGAGCCAACGTTGTTATATGCTCAAAGTTATTAATTTACATGTAAAATAGTAATTAATTTTTATGCCAGTTTTAATAGTGTTAAAATGTGTTAAAAGTGTAATGAATATGTAAAAAATTTCAATCCTAAACTCGTTTCCTGTGTCCCATGGATGGTAATAGTTTGTTCAACTGTCACTAAGTATAGGATTTACGCATTCACAGCATGTCACTGCCACTAATTAGCTGGTCCTCTCCTCTGATTTATTTTGCTTGACAATTGACCAAGAATTTGTTAATTGTTCGCAATCCTCTATCTTGTTTGCTCAAAAACTAGTCATGTTACTTTTTTGCATTGATACAGCAAGACATATACACTGGAATCTTATTTCTTGACATTTGGCGGTACATTGTAGCTGTAAGAAGTGGAAAAATGAAAAAATTTGGAAACAGTAAAGACTTCATATGTTTGTTTGTCAACGACTGTCTATTAAGAGAAAATTGCGAAAACCTGTATGCACCCATTCTAATATTCAGTGAAAACTCTAGAAAACCAAAGTTAGGTTCCAGGTCTATTAGAAAAAGAAATCTTAGGCTATATTTTGATATAAAGATGGTTTCTTAACTCCAAGTTAGGGTTTGTTTTTGATAGATATCGGATATTTGTGCATTTTTTGTGCATATTAAAAAATAGGGTGCGTTTTGGAAAAATTGTTTTTATTGGAAAAAATTTTGGAAAAAATATTGCATTTTAATAAATTTTTCTGAACAATTTCTTGTCGTTTTAACAGATTAACAAACGGCAGTAAGAGAGCTAGCATTTTACGCGTCGAACCGTTGTAAAGGAAAAAATGTGAAGAAATACTTTAAGAGAAATTGGGTTAATCCAGTCGCTTATTTCTGACAATGAAGGGACATATATAAGTATATAAATACAACCCAAAGCCAAAATATTTCAATAATGAATTAGTGGCTTTTGTAAACAAGAAAGAATAGAACAGAAGTAAGGTCTTTGCGACGTTGCTCTGATCGAAAAATAGTAAGAAGATGCGGGGGTCTGGGGGCGGCAGCCCCCAGCTAAAACTAGAGCTTTTTTTAAAATTTGAAGCACTTTCTAAATTTTTTAGGACACTTTGTGGTTAGCGGAAGTATAATTTGACTGTGCATTTAAGTGTGCATTAATAAATTTAAGTGTGCAGCTTGGAAAAAGTGTGCATGTGCACAATAAAATGCACAAGAGACAGACCTTGCTCCAAGTAACAATTATTATTAGTGCTTCAAAGTTGGTTACTCCAAAAAGGAATCATCAGCTCAAAAGTAATTGCATATCTTACCAACATGCAAGAAAAAGTTATAACTCTTACATGTTAAAAAATAATGCCGCATAATAGGTTTCGGAAAACTTTCAAAAGACTACATTCAAAAGCTAGAAAAATTTTCAGAATTTCCCGACTGAAAGTGTTATTTAAAAGCTAGAGAAATTTTGAAAATTTGCAGGCGAAAACTTAATTTTTGGATACATTTTTCAAAACATCTGAAACAAATTACACTGGAACCGGTCCGGTTCCAAATGCTACCGGTTCCGGTTCCGGTTCCGGTTCTAAAAATCCTTCCGGTTCCGGTTCCGGTTCCGGTTCTACCGGTTCCAGTGGAACCGTTCCGAGCACTATCTTGTAACTCTTGACAGCCGCACATCGAAACTTTATTAATATTGTGCTCACAAAATGTGTGACCCAACTGATCTCTGACTTATACGTATGCGTAAACACGTGTGTGTCACTATTGCAAATATAACTTTTTTGCTTAGCCTCTGACCTCTGCTAGGAAATGAATCGCAGCTGTCAGTCAAATTCAGCTCGGAAGATGCTGGCTTAAGTTTCAAGGTTGAAAAAAGAAAAATATTATTTTGAAAGAAAGAAAGCCGAAAGAAAGAATATTTCACATTAAATTTATTTTCTTTTAACTTAAATAAGAGCATAGCTGTATGAAAATTTTTGTCACATCAAACGTAGGTAGTGAATGCATACACCTATGATGCTGATCTGTTATCAGGCTTCCAAACATTCCACGAATTGCCGCGGTGATGGTTCTAATTGTACCGTTCAGGATTTAGGCTTCGTATTTTTAGGAAAAATAATTTATGCGGCTGGAAACTTGCGAGTTGTGGCTTAAACTATGCCAATTCAAAGGCATGCTAACTTTTGATTGATTGGAATGACTGCAGCCAACCATAAGAAATAAAATATTCAAGGGGTAACTTAAATGGCTTAAATCTGTTATCTGTGTTTTTGATGAGGTTGGGAAAGATATTTCTCTTAATCCTTGTTGGCTACAAATCGGAGGCAACACGGTTGGCTAGTTAAATTCGTAGACTTCAGAATTTAAGATCGGGGATTTGGCCTTGGTCCTAAATGATACCACATACGTTGCTTCTTTCAACTGGAAATTTTGGCTACTGCACATCAAGAGAAAACATATGTATTTTATTGTATTTTATTTTTAAAATTTGGTACCAATTCAAATTAAAATACTTCAAAAATTCCTTAAAATTTTATAAAGACCTAATTTAAAATTTTGATTCCTACAAATCAAAGTCAGGAAACATGGGAAAAACATGATGTAAAGCTCGGACAGATCATTTTGCGGTTGGTGGAGATTTCTCGGGTGCACGCGAAAGAGTGACAATTTTTCTAGTTTCCTATGTTTCTCCTATGATCTCAACTTTGAGGTGAAACTACTCAATAACACTTACGACCTTAGTTTTAAAAACCGATTAAAATATACCGATTGGAAATAAAATATATAAAAGTCAGCAACATCGGAATAAAAGTCGAAAAAGTTACCAAAAATGGAACCCCTAATGTTTGAATTCGTTCACAAACTGCAGTGACATTTTTAGAGGAAGCTTTCGCGCCAGCCCATATACAGTAGTTCGCACTGGCTTCACTAGGCACAGGTTCACTTCACAACTTAATGAGTGCTGTGATAATCAATGGGACTAAATCCATATACCTTTTTACGCTTTACAATCTAGGACAACCACATGATAACTGGCAGTACCAGACCAGTTTGGGGCTGCCTAATTTGTTTTGTTCTAGCTGTTTTCAATTAACCTGCATTAATTAGAGTACCTCATTTGTTACTTTTTATTTAGACTTTCCAGGCTAGTTCGTTTTGATTAATCAACCTGCTTGGTCCTAATCGCTAAGTAAGTGATGAAACGAACTCATTAAAGGAGTGCTCTGTTGACCCACATTCAAACTGTCTGATGGAGTTCATCTCTTCATAAGGTAAACAAGATTTAACTTAAATTTCAAAAAACTTTCACTTAGTTCCACCAAGAGTACATAATGATAAGAGTACGACAAGCGGTGAAGGCCAAAACTATGCTATGCGCGCTATCGGCTGACCCCCCACGAAATGACCCCTTCCCACACCGCCCCTATATGGGTAAGTGGTCCAAACGGGGGTCGCTCATTGCTTTGCATAATTACACGCTGAAATGAACAATTTGGGGAGGGTATTTAAGCGTGTATGTTTAACATGTAGAAAACATGATAAGCGAGTGAGCGACCCCCGTTTTGGGACTATGTACCCATATAGGGGCGGTGTGAGAGGGGGTCAATTCGTGGGGGGGGGTCAGCCGATAGCGCGCATAGCATGGTTTTGGCTTTAACTACATAGAGTGTGACGCTTGTCGTACTCTTATCATTATGTACTCTTGGTTCCACTTAAACCGGCAACTTATATCCGTTAACGACGATATCAATAATAGTAATACTAAGACTACATAATATATTAAAGTAATGACAAGCGCCATACAGTATGTATTATAAGTGTGGTACACCCGATGCGCACTATCCTCTGACCCCTCTTACCCCATCCTTATACATGTACGGACTCCGAACGGAGGGTCGGGCTGATGCTTATATATTTTGAACACAGGTGTATAAATCATGAAATGAGTAGACCCCCGCACAAATTGGACCTTCATCAAGTTTAACACGTATGTAATACCAACATACGCCGTTGTGGCCCTGTACATAGATATAGGGAAGGTGTGGGGGTGCTTTATGGAAAGGACAGGTCAACCAATAGCGTGCAGAGGATGTATCACGCTTATAATACATAGCTTATAATAGCTTGTCATCCTACGTATTATGTACTCTTGGTAATACTCGTGCTTATTCGCATTATAGCAAGAATAGATCTTGCAACTATGGCACAGAAACTAACGTCGATACATGGACTTAATCACGTGGAGCAGTCAGAGAAAGGAAGTGGGTGTCGACTTTTTTGGCTGGTGCTGGCATTGGCCGGGTTGGTTCTCTGCATCTGGCATACAAGCACCATTTTGATGGACTACATCTACGGACCTCCTCTTACCGGTGTTGAAGTACAAGAATACACACTTTCGTTGAAACTAGATTACTGTTCTATAATCTCGCTGCTATAGAATCTTGTGAAGTACTTCTTTTCGCCTATAAACATCATCTGTAGCCACAACAGGGCAGTGCGGCATCACGCTTCAGTTCAAATCTTCGGGTAACCTAATCCGGTCCATTTTAAGCAATGTTTCAAACATCCAGAACAACACCCTACAGTACGTAAGCATAGTCGGTAACATTCATTCCCTTGGCACCGGAAACGTTTCATAAAGTAGGACTTTGGCCATTGCCAACGGATCTCATCAAACGGCTTAAAGCAGCCGTTACGGTTTTTTTATTTTTTTCTATTTTCAATCAATATCACATAATATTCATCCAAATAACAATTTCTAGTTTCTAATAACACAAATACCATTTTTGCTATAACTGAAACATGGTTGTCTGATGAATTAGGTGATGCTATTTTTGGTTCAATTTTGGTAACTCATTCTGTTCTTTGCTGTAACCGTGATGCTAATATAGGAAGAGGGGGTGCCGTGGCCTTATTGCTTCCCAAAAACATGGATTTTCTGCAAGTTGAACAGGTTAAAAATAACTATTTTGAAGCTGTCTGGGTAAAAGTCTTGAGCAATTCTAATGATTGCACATATATTGGCCTGGTCTACCGGTCGCCCAGTACTGACAGCAAGAGTTCAACTGAAGCATTATGTAGCCATATTCAAAAATACTCCCACGTACGTACTATTTTAATGGGTAATTTTAACTACCCTAACATAATATGGGAATCCGATAATATCACTGCAACAACTGAGCCGGATAGAACCTTCGCTACTGAAATTTTAACCTTGGGTTTCCAACAACATGTGGTTCAAAGTACTCATGAACATGGTAACATTCTCGACCTAGTACTTTCAAATGAACCTAATCTTATTTCAGCAGTTCAAGTTGATATTCCCTTTTCAAACTCCGATCATACCATTGTAAAAGGTTATATAGCTTTGCAACAAATGCCAACTGCAATTTTATTCCGGCTAGAAACTTTCATAAGGCAAACTTTTTTGAAATAATCAGGTATCTTCTGAGTATTTGTTGGCAAACTGAATTTCAAAGATGCGCTACTATCGACGATTTCTTGCTAACGTTCAAAACACATCTAGATACTGCTATATCACATTTTGTGGCCTGGATGGTTTTTCGTAATAACATTAGAAAACAACTATGGTCTAAAGCCACACGAAAAGCTTCCCAGCGACAATTAAGATTGTATCATAAATATCGATTGTGTCCATCAGCCGAAAATCGTCGAAAGTGGAAAACTAGCATTAAAACAGCTAAAAATCTCAAAAGACGCGATCTGTTCCACCGAGAACAAATGCTATTAAATTCGCACTGTCAAAACACTTTCTGGAATTTTTTTGAGGAAATTCAATATCAAATCATTTCTAAAATCTGGAGTAAATACTTATGCGTTCGAGGATCACGAAAAAGCCCTCTTTTTAACTCTTTCTTTACTTCAGTTTTCATCACCGACGATGGCAATTCCATAAATTGCAGAATAAAACAGCCTGTTTGTCCTTTTCCTGAAATTATAATTACGGACCAAAATGTTTACGACTGCATATTAAAGTCCAAATCCAAGCTTAGTGCTGGCTATGACAATTTACCTCAATTCTTTCTCAAGAAAATTGCCGTTTCAATATGTTTCCCTTGTCTATTATATTTAGGGTTTCTTAAGGTTTGGGTAAGATTCCATCGGACTGGAAAGTAGCCAAGCTTACACCAGTCTTTAAAAAAGGAGACAAGTCAAATTTTAGTAACTACAGACCAATTAGTTTACTAGTCAGGTGCAGTAAGTATTTGGAATCCTTTGTTGCCAAAGCACTAACTACATATTTATTAAAAAACATACCATAACAACTCCGCGGTGAACATACCTGTTTGTTAGAAAACGGTAAATTGTGGAATCAACAGAAATTAAGTCGCCAGGTTCTTCCGGTAGCGGATCAAGTATCTCTACACAAAAGAAGGTCAGAAGCCGAAGATTCGTGGAATGCTATGGATCTTGGTGACATCCCTGCAGCAAGGGAGAATATGAGAGCTGGGGCCAATTTCATAAAAATCTTGCAACTTGAACTTGCACTTGAGCTTGCACTTGCACTTGAACTGCAAGTTCAAGTTGCCAGTGTTTCATAAAACTTTTCCTGCTACTTGCGGAAGTTAGCTAAGCAAGTTGCCAGACTTGACAACTTGTAAACGCAAGTGCAAGTGCAAGTTTGCAAGTAGCTGATCTTTAAAAATTAAACCAAGAAATATTTGAAAATTCATATAAATTTCAAACATTAAAGAAATTGTTTGAAATTCACACTGTAGTACGACAATAATCCAAAGATTATTGTCATAAAATTTTTCCAAAAAATATTAAAATTAAAATAAGTTATAGCAATTTTTGTTCCATTTGTTCAGTGAAAAATTACTCAACCACTTGCACCGCAAGTGCAAGTTGCAAGTGCATGTATTGACGATTTTTATGAAACAGATTCTGACCGCAAGTGTTAGCGGACAACTTGCAACTTGCGGACTTGCAACTTGCCGTTCAAGTGCAAGTCCGCAAGTCCCACTTGAGGGTTTATGAAACACTTTTCTTGTAACTTGCACATGCAAGTTTCAAGTTTTATGAAACTAACCCCAGCTGTGAAAGAGATTTGGCTGGTGATCATGCTGTCCCTCCTAGACGTTTTGGTCGTAGGCGTCGTCAGCCTGAACAATAATATAACGGTAAATTTTATGGAGTGAAATGACATTCAAAGAAAGGGGAGAAACGTTGTGTTGCGAAACATAGGTAGCATAGAAAACTTAAAAAATAATACAGTTTTTGAATTCCGTTCCTCTATTGTGTACTGAATTGTGTACTGTATTCCTCTATCACGAACTGATGTATAGTTGTGGTTTTTCTTGCTACCACGTTTCTGTTCTTACTACACAACACTATCCTCTAGTGCCATCCTTGATTCCAATAAGGTCCCTAATAACTGCATCAATTCGAAAAGCAATCACGTGGCCAGATTCTAGGAGCAAGCTGCATAAAGTTGTCCTGATGCAGGCAACAAAATCAGCATAAGCCACTTTGCTTTCATATTACTGAGCAACCGTTCTCTTCAGAAAAGTTGAGTGTCGTCTCAGCCGGCCATACATTCATCGACGTATGAAATAAAGTATCCATAAAGTTTGCATAATTACAGGTTGAGAGTTTAAAACATCCCAAAAATCGTAGACGAAAATGGCGCGACACTGACAGTTCTGTGAGTGACGAATTGGGAAATTTTGGTAAGAATTAAAGAAGATATAGCAAAACACGAGTCGCAGTTGACAGAACTCTCTAAAGAATATGAAGATGATAGCTGTTCAGTTTATGCAAGCAAAACAAGACATTCTGATGATATTTTTTCTCGCATTTAGAAGAGCTACAGGTCTATGTATCAGAATATTAACATTTGACTAGAAAAAATCGGGCCTGAGGTGGGGATCGAACACACAACTTTTGTCTATCTAGACCAACGCTCCACCAATGAGCCGCCCATGCAAAATCGAAGCAACTTAGTTTAAATTCGTTCCCAAACCGTAGTGACACGTTTTCGAATAGGCATCTTATTGAAATTATTGAGGAGAAGAAGAATATTGTAGTAAGATTATGGACACGGATGCGTTGAGGCAAAATGATTGCTATTGAGAAGGGAGATTGATGTTCATGATTGATGGGAGAGAGAGATGTTCATCGAACTTCTTGAACAGACATGAATAGATGAAGAAATAAATAAATCCTGATGAAAACGGAGACAGCATTAAAACTAGTAATGGCTGCCTTAAGCCGTCTGATGGGACTCTTTGGTATTGACCGAAACGGTTGTTTTAAATATTGCTACTTTAACTTTATGAAACTTTCTCAGTTATGAGGGAGTAAGTGTTACCGGATATATTAACTGTAGAGGGGTTGCTCTGGATGTACCAAATTTTCTGGCTTCCTACTTGAACTGAAGAGAATCTGGTTACAAGAGGACAATCTTAACTGGAAAGTGTACTGAATTTGATGTCTGAACAGTCTTTCTCTTTTACTATTCTTGCATTAAAGTTTTATTTTATAGATACACACTGGTGAACCAGTGCCATTTCCTGCTGTTGGAGTTTGCAATTCAAATCCCTACAGACGACAGGCTATAGGAGAAATTCCAGAACTTGCTGGTGTGGTAGGCAACAGAAATTCAACTGTACTATTATTGCATAGTTCACAAGACATAAATAATATAATTATACACATGAAGTAATCATTATATAGAATTCATATGAAATTATATATATATATATATATATATATGTATATATATATATATACAAATATAAGTACATATAAATAAAGAAAACATCTAAAAATATAAAAACAGAAAAACCATGCAGCTACTGATATTGGCTTACCGGTTTACTGTCCCGTAACAAAACTATCACTTAAAGGGAAAAATAAAACAACTAAAAAATAATAAAATCATCTCTCACATAAAGTATATCATCTAATTAAGATGCCTTAATTAAAGAAGAAAGGAAGTCATGCTGAAAATCTTTACTATATAATATAAGATATAATATAAGAAAATACTCACAGAAAATGTAGAAGACAACAAATGCCGACCGTTCGATAGACACATTATATCAAAACTGACAATCATAGACTAATTAGTGAAGTGTCTAAATGAAAACTAGTTAAGCGTTATTGTCTTCTGTGTTACAATCCTATAAGTTGTCAAACGTATCAGCTATATTAGTCAGTTATAGCAAGTCGTTAGTTCCAAACAGTTCAATTAGTTAATGGTTTGGTTAATGTTTCTCACTCGTAGCTATGCGAAAAAGATTGCGCATACCTTTGCGTCCATCGAAACATTTTGAGTACACACTTAAAGCTACATTCCGTGAAACCAACATGGCTACAATTCCAGATAAATTTCCGTGCTTTATTACAGCACATTGCCGCGACGCTTCCTTTAATATCAGTTTTAGAAAGCCTTGGTGAAGGTGATTCCATATGATTACTTGAATTAAGGCGTCAAATCATGATACTCCTGAATTAGCATGTAAGAAAAATGTGGAATTCAGCTAATTTGGTTTTCATGTGTCTGATCCGCGGAATCTCGCTATAAGTGTGTACTCAAAACGTTTTGGCTTTACGATAACGACCAATAAATAAAAATAAACAAATTAATATCGGCGTGAGTTACTGCTTGTAAAACATACTTTAACACTGGCAATGGATAACTGGTAACTGCTAATTTAACACTGTATATAATACGTTTCCATTCTGTGTTCTGCGTAAACACAGTTTGTGATTGGTGCTATTTTAGTTAGAAGCTTACGCTAGACTTTCCAGCAAGAGCTTAAGCAACAATCCAAAGTCTCAGCAACGACGCAAACGAGGTAGTTATGTAAACATTTTTGTGTACATAGTATGGTCAAGTATTCCTAATGTCCAATTATTGGTACAGTTGTTACTATTACATTGTTGCAGGCTTACTATTTTTATTCCTTAAATAAATACGTGGTCGTCCTCGTTAAATAGGAATACTTGAAAACACTTGTGTATGACATTATTTAGGTAAAAAGAATTTCGGTATGTCAGTCTTTCGGACAGTAACTTCTTTCGAAGCTCTGACAATTTTTCTGGATTTTCCGCTTTATTTTAAGTAACTCATTACTGGGGTCTTAGAAGACGTAATCCTTTTCAATTTTATAATCGCCTGTGAGAGCACTAATCAGCCAATGAATTGCGGAATGCAGAATCACTTTTATCCAATACCTCTATGTATCAACTATCCAGTGATCAGTCACATTCGTATTACTAAAATAGTATTCCTGCTAAACTCCAGGCCCTCCCTGTAGCCTTCCATTTGAAGAAGTTGAGGGTAAATGCTACTATCATGAACCAACGTCACCAATGATATTCACTGAAGCAAATAGTAAATGTAATGCAGCAGGCGGCTCAAGAATGTTGGCAGTTTCTAGTATGGAAGAAACAATAGCAATTCAAAACTACTTTTCTATGTAAGTCGAAGTTTTGCTGCTTACTAGAAAAATATAATTACTCCACTGCAGATATGAATAGTCAATTCATATTTGACTGAATGAGTGTTCCAATTAATTTGTATCACTCTTATGCTGGACATAGCCTCTGCAGGGTTTTCATTTCGATGTTAGAATTAGCGTTTCTTACATTTTCTCAGAATTATGATAAAAGGAATTTGAATAAAACACCAAGTGTTAAATGAAAACTAATACTTGGTCAAAAGTTACCATGGATGACCGCATGAAACTGAAGCTTTAATGCTTTGTTGCGACCAACATTTAGTATTCTCGCATAGTTTTTATGACAAGGTGTAGATTAGATGAGATCTTGTAGTCAAATCGTTGAGAATTGTAGAGCTACATAATGCTGTAATTATATTTGGGTAATTATGCTTTAGTACGGGCAAACTATGGATGGGTGCACAGTTTTCAGGCGGAGTATTGAAAAGCATTTATGATGATAAATGTCCGCTAAGGTAAGACGTTTAGATTGTAACAGCGTTCAGCGTATACAGCATTGCCTAACGCAACATAATCTAGCAGGTACTGAACAGTTTGTGAAGTAGGTATTCCCATAATAGCTGTGGCTTCTGTTCTGATACAATATGCAATTTCAAGCTGGTGAAGTTAATTGTCAACCTATTTTTAAATCAACGCCATCTTGATCGCTAAGAAGCATAAAATGATTGTGAAAACAGCAACCCCATTATGAACGGCACATTGCACGGTATACACCATTGATTGAATAGAAATTAGATATTTGTCTAGTGATTAGAATGTTCTAGTCAAAACCAGGTATGGTGTTGTAATCTTAACTGTGACTAGTAATAGCACCTGCTCCATATTGTTGTAGAATAACATGTTTAGCAGTTATTTAACAAATTTACTTGTCATTGGCTAAGGATAATGTATTCTTCAGAGGGCAAACCAATAGATTAATAATTGAATTATTGTTAAAAATGATGATATCGTTAATCGTTAATGAAATGCTACTATGGTTTGTTTTGTAGTTATGTTGATCTGGTAGATGGAGCTACTGGGACGTCGTTTCCGGCTGCATTAATTATGGATCTGGGTCCTGATAACGGAAAGATGAACCAGTTTGGGTACATGGATCTGTACCACGCAGTCTGTGAACCACTTGACGAGGAAATTCCTTGTAAGCTTCTATTTTCCGTCGGTACAACAACACAATTATATTGAATTGTTGTGGTTGTCAGCAGGACAGCTACTGAGCCGTCGTAATATACATGTATCAACTATGCTGTATTCTGTATAAGCACAGGAGTATTCAGTGCCCTTTCAAGCCGTCAGTATGTCACCTCCAACCTAAATTATATATTGAAGAGCAAAACATGAATTTGTAAAGCGAAACACCGTCGGCACCCAATTTTTAAAAGCACACAAATTGAAATGTCTTCTCGTTTTACTCGAAAACTAGGCTTAATCTAATGAACCGTTTCTAAATCATTATTCATTTTTTGAAACGACATAACATAGTATTCAAAGTTTTTAGACGACGACGAAAACTCCAGCAACATTCTATACATTTTATAGCAATTTTAATCGAAACAATGAAGCCAACAGCTTACCCAATCTGTATGCAAAACAGCTAATATAGAATTAACAAGATTTAACAGTAACGTTAGCACTTAGGTATGTAATGATAAAATGATACCTGTTACATGATTATAGTAATAAAGGTAGGCTTTCTAGGCATCAAAACAACTGCTACGTCAGCTAGTGCTTCCACAAGTACGACAGTGCAAACTTCGCCAACAGCTGCTGAAAGTACAGCAGCTTCAACAAGTACGACTAGAAGTTCGGGGATGACATCGCCACCAGTTACAACAACATCAATTACATCAACAACCCTTCCAGTATTAATGTCAACAATATCTTTAGGCGCAGGTAGGTTGCGATAACTTACTACTAAAATAGACAGAAAGCGAACGGGAAAACGTTTTTAAACTGTTTAAAGTTTCTAGCTTGACTATAGCTTGGTAGAGTATTCTTGCGAGCATGTGAAGATATTTCAGAGGTATGAAATTTCTTAGTTTGGACCCTGGTATAGTTCGGAGGGCATCTTCGTGTCTAATACTAACTACATAAACTACACTTCCACCTGCATAAATAACATTTCCATATTTTTATAGGGTCGCCGCTTGTATTTCGTCTTTATTTATTTCTTCGGACTCTTATTTTGCCTGCTAACTTGACCTGCTGTAATTGACTGACTATGCAATGTTTTGCATGTGTATCGGGGTTATGGTAACTGCTTCCTAGCACCTGTGATTAAAACTGGCGTATGTAAATGTACTCGATACTCGGAAGTTGTAAACTGCCAAAATCTGAAATCTTAAGTTACTCGAAAGCTCTCATTGAGCAGAGAAACGTTTAAATCTAAACAAAAAAATCAACGTGTAGGAAATTTTATGTAATTGTGAAACGGTAAAATATTACAAACACCGAAGAGATTGGATCAAAATTGGCGACCTTTATTTATTGAGTTATTTATTTTCATTTATTTATTATCTTAATTATTCATGTCTGTATTTGAAATTGCAAGTTCCTGTGTCTCGGGATGGAAAAACAATTTTGCACATTTTGTAGAAATGATTGACAAATTGACAAATTTTATTGCGTCTTGGATATTTGTGAGAGAATTTAGCAATAAAATCAGCTTGAGCAAAACCAATCTAAAACATATCTTGAGGCACGAGTCAGAGTTCAGAAACCCAGACCAAGGTACAATACAAGGCCCGGCGTCTGTTCTCTGGCAGAGCCTAAACGGAGGAGTCTGCTTGTTCAGCCTGGCCCATTTTATGGCTATACAACAGCTGAAGCTACAGTTTTTATTATAGGTCACAAGAAAGAAATAATTTATTTTGACAAACCTCCATGCGCAGATTGGCTTGCGATGATCCTACAAGACTTTAACTATTTCAGATGAGACTGGTTATGGTTGTTGGCATCATCACTGCCATCATAAATCTGCTTGTGCATCTTTAGATGGTTCCTACAACTGTGTATGTAGCTCTGGGTACACAGGACAATTTTGTAGAGAAGGTGATTTGCGAGCCGAGGAGTAATTCTTTGTTAATTCTGCCTGTAGATGGCATCCGTATTTTCGGAAAACTTCCATTCTCACTCAGTTGTTTCCGCCATCTTCTTTAAACTGAGACATTAGGTTTCACAATACCGTCTGTCATGGTGCTTTGCGCAGTTCATAGTACTGTTTTAGAGCAAATCTGGTTGCTAGCTTAAAAATTTCACTCCTTAAGATGTTAGTGTTATCCTGCACTGGTGCTTTAATTTGTAACAAGTAGTAAAGGTCTTCAATATTATCAATTTACGCCGGGAAATAATTTGCAACTCTTAATTATGCCAGATATTCTAAACATTTATGAGTACCTGTCGTTTGAAATTTAAACATTAAGCACTATTTTCCAAACCTAACTTTCTAAGCAGTGCTCTGGCAGGATCATGAAATTAAGATTTTAATGTAAGTGCAATCACGTAAAACTGCAAACTGAAACTAAGGTCTGGGTGCCATGATTATCGATTGAATCTGAGTTTTATTAGAGTTATTACGGTATACATTCAGACAATTGACATAACCAATATATATGCATTTATCTTAGCATGTGGGTAGACATCACAAGAGCATAATTCCTGTGCAATAAATTTAGATATCAATGAATGCGCATTACAAGCTTGTGCATTAAACGAACCGTGCGTCGACTTTGAAGGACGATTTATCTGCTTGGAAGATGATTATGTAGACAGGATAATAAATTATTTCTATGACGTGAATGGCTTGGTAAACGTTATTTGCTTTGTTGCTTTGCCATAAAAAATGGAAAATGCTGAATTTGAGAATTCCGAAAAATACTGAAGTACATTTTAAAGTTCCTAGCCACTGTCCACTATTGGCTGTAATGCGAAACGCACGTGTAAATGAATAAATAAAATAAAAGACTGTCCACAGTTTTTGTTTCGGAACTAAGCAGAGTGTTTTAGAACAGCGAAGAATCTCTTCTCAGCAGGTCAAGAGAACTGTTGGTGCTTGTATCTTCTAATGCCAGCATCGATAGCCTAATTAAAACTGGATATAGTCTGGACAGTTTATTAATAAGCTGTAAATATTGGTTCGAGAATAATTGCACAGAGTAAGTTACTAATTTAAAATTAGGTGTTTTAAGCTTTAAATCTTAAAATTTAAAATTTATATACAGCACAAATGTTACAACCAGCTCAAAAGTTCTCAGGACTTTGTAACTACATGGATGTGCACTGGTTATTGTTTGCAACATCATCAGCTGCAAGGCTTCATAGGTTGGGGTGTGATCACTATCCTATATAACTTCTGTATTAGTTCTATGCCTATTTAGAATGTTTGTCCATCATTTTCTTGATCGAAGCCATGGTAACTGCTTCCTGTTTAACCACAATGAAAGTGATGCTAGGTGGTCGAAGCCTGGTTCATCTCACAGTAAGATAACCGGAGCAAGCTGAGATTAGTTTCCTTTGATATCTAAGTCAATGTTCGCAGTTGTACATTGAGCTGGCTAGCTGCATGTATCAGATTACGATGCTTAAAGTTGTCCACTAACTTAAGCTCTTACTTAAGGTTACGTTCTTAATTAAAACTCGATTACTATATACTGTTTAGGCCTTGACTTGATTATGAGCGTTCAAGAACAAGACTATCTTGACACAACAACTAGCGTGGGCGCCAAAATTCTCATCGGAAGGTCAGGGGAATATTTGTTTCCTGATTCCCAAGGACTCTTTGCTCCTAATGGTTACTTAACAGAGTTTCAAGTTGAACATGTAAGTAAAGTATTCCACATTTTGGAAGGTTTAGTTATTTGAATCCCTAATTGTCAGTTTCATCATTTCTGCATTCATCTGCTGTGCAGCAAATGTCACGTCCTCTGGTTAACACGAGCCATATGGGGGGCAACTTCCTCCACGGCCCGGACAAGGTACATGCTTAACCGCTGTCAGAGGCAGCGGGTAAATGAAGAACGGGGCAAAAGGTAAACAAAAACGACCGGAAAATGGAGTTCTACATTATATTTTAAAACTTTAGGCTTCGCCGGAATTGTTTAGTTACTTTAGCTACTGTATATTGGAATGGTTTGGAGTTTCCCCTGAAAAATTAAATTTTTCTTGAGTTTTTGAAAATCTTTGAATTTTATTCCTGTTAATGTTGATTCTGAGAAAAAATCGCGCTAATTTCAAAAGCCCCCTCGAAAATTTGGGTTCAAAGTACAAGCCTTCTCAATGATACCCTGGGACAAGAAGCTCAGGCCCGACCCTATTTTGATATGTGACTGTGTCTGTAAATATATATGCATTCACTTGAGTATTTAAAATGCGTTAGACGGTTTAACTTTAGGTCAAAATTCGTCTGCTTCGCCATCACAATGAAACTAAGTGTCTAGAAAATTCAAAAGGCTACACTTTTTATGATGGAGTTTATAGTCAGCACGTAAGTTTACTAAGTTGCAAAATTCGTTTTGCTTTTTTGCATGCCATGCAACACTAGCTAGCGAAAAAACAATATTAGCTCAATGTTGTTTCTTGCAACCTCTGTGATTTATCAGGGTTTTTCATAGTTTTCGGCAGAATCTATCGATTGCGTCAACTTGTGGCAAGCTGCTGATAGGTTACTCATTTCACCCCTGTAGGTACAATTTTATAAGCCAGCTGGGCTAGTAGAGCAGTAACTCCTTGAATTTAGTTGGCAACATCGTCCACATCAGAACAATAGTGGAGTCACATGGTATGTATTGCCATAAGTACATTATAACTAAGCGGCTACCCTCTTATCAGGTAGAAATAACATAATCTACAATGCAGCGGCTGACCTCTAGTTTGCGCGCTGATAGGTGTTTGGCCGTTCGCTTGAAGTTACTGATTTTTCGATAACATTAGTTCCAAACCTTAAAACAAATGTAAACATATATAGTTGCTGTTTGTAGTCTGTTCTGCTGAGTTTATTAGCAGACATGAGTTTACAACCCAAATGTAAGTGTAGAAATCAGATGAATCAATTAAGGCGGGAGACTCCGGAGTCCAAATTTTATAGTCATGGATTTCGCTCATTTTCGGGTGTAGTATATTCCTAAATGTGTCCAAAACAAGACAAATGTTTAAAGTCCAGGGTCAATCCAGTTAAGAGATATTGCAGTTCAAGTCCCCACAATTTAATAGTAACGTTTTATCCATCTGTACTCTGACGCAGCTATCATACGGCTGCAAGCTGGCTCTGTGCTCCAGAGAGATGAAGCTGGTACAGCTATCTGGCGGTTACTCAACAGTGAACCTCTTAGGAATCTCAATTCCCACTTCCGTTGGATCCCGGGCCATGGCGGCCTGGCTGGCAGTGTGTGGATACACTGGCGGACAGGTAGTGCCGTGGCTTAGGGGAACGTTCGAATTGACTACAATACGGGTAAAGCCGTAATTGAGAGAGGACAGTGTCTAGACCTGGAAAGAATCGGCTACTAACAGTGCTGACTCCAGCCTTAACTCTACCGCTAAAAAGGGCCATGAAAAGGGCCGCAATAAATTTGAACGAAGGACTTCGGCTCAGCTACAAAGTAAAAGCGATTGCCCACTGCTCGTATCGTTCACGGTTCCAGTTGGTGGTGACCGTGGTCCTCTCTGCAGAAGTAGCGGAGAAGAGGAAGAAACAGCTAACCACCTGCTCACAAAATGCCCGGCTCTGACGGTCCAGCGGACCTCAATTCTTTGTTTAATGATTGCACTGGGATAGGTGCCTAACACGGTTGTCCTTGTCCTCAAAGAGATTGGCTTCTTTTGAGGTCAACAAATGTGAGGGAGTATGGCACGACCATAATTGCTCGCAGAAAACAAGGACAAACAATTGTACATTAATCAATAACACGTTTATAGCTATATCTTTTTGATAATTTGAAACAGATAAGATTATAAAGGAAGATTATAAGAACTGAGTAGAGTTTTGAAAAATTTAATTTTCCAATCTCAGCTTTATTATATCTTTTGTTTATACGCATGTAACTTATACAGGCCTGCATAAAAACAGTTCAGCAGAAGTCTTACATCTCACTGTGTGGTTGTTCCCATCCTGACTTTCCTACAGATGGCATCCATGATTACTGTAGTTCTTTTGACCAAAGTAAGTCTGTGCCAACAAACAACGTTTTTAGATTTTACCATCAGAGTATGCACCGATTGAAAGTTTTTAATGCCTGATCAAAATTTTAATTTATATCTTTCAAGAAAATAATTGTGAAAAGAAATGAGGCATAACAGCGGACAGCTCCATGAAAGGTGACTGTTATATTACGTGTCGGGTGTCAAGTGAAAGTTGCACGGCCTTAGTGAGCCAGTCGTGTCGTACCTTTGGGCCTATTGCAGTAAGAACTGTTTACGTTTAGTGCAAACACGGAATTGCATTAATGTTTAACCAATTAGAACACTAATGTTTTGACCAATGTGTATTTTGAACTATACTGAAAACAAAGTCAACAAGTGTTGCTGTCAGCGTTATCGTCGTTTTTAATTTTAGTTTTCGACTGTTATATAGTATAATCAGATGAAAAACATGTTGTTAAGCGAAACGAGATAAGTGACAAGATCCAATACGAGTCCTGCTGAAAAAGATATTCCTTGTTTAGTTCGCTGCCTCATTAGCAACGATAACAAAGTGGCCGATATGTATTCACCTGCCGGTTTTTGCCCTCCATCATGCCGGTAGTATATATGTTTTATTTAGATTAAATTTACTTATTCACTTACTATTTAGTTCATTTTCGCTCACTTGTTTTAAAACTTAATGAAATATTTTCTGAATGCTACCAGTTAGCTTAGGGTTTACATAATCTTACAGATTGATAATTTACTGGTGTTCTGATATTGCGTAAAATGGAAATACACAAGTATACTTTATAGCACAACTTACGACTATACGGTTTTTACTGTGCAACAATCAAAAGCAGTCTATATTAGAAAACATCTTTTCACTAGATTAAGAAGTTCACAGCACAAGTACAAAAAACTATGTTTAAAGTTATATTTACCATATACAGTTACGTCATAGTTCTAGCTGCATATATTATGATACATTCCAGTTTTTAATAATTCCACAACAGGTTAATTCTCTATTCGTGTTCTAGTCGAATTTGTAGTAATTTGCATATTTTTTACCCTCTAAAAAAGGACTATTTAAGAACGTTCTTAGTGTTAAAAAGTGCTGTTTGTAAGCCGTTCTCCAGTGTGGTGAATGAAATGCGATTCCTGAAGAAAATCGAAGATTTGAAGGCCGCCTACCTCCGCCGTAGGCAAAAATCAAGGAGGCCCATGAATTCCCATCAACTGAGGGTTTGGGGGTTGCAAGTACTTCACTTGTCTTCCCCTGAACAAAATCAATTTCACGAGCCTGGCGGGGATTTTAATACAAGTTTTTGTCGTCGCTCGGTTTCGCGTGGGGTGCGTCCCGCCTATATCCCGATGGAGTGCGAGGAGGACCTAGGCTGCCTAGATCCTTTTTGGCACCCCATCTGGCTATCGGCGGTTAAGCTATCGGCAGCTTAACACCCGCTTGCGTTCCCTCTCTCTTGAAAAAAGTCTCACGAAGCCTACCGATTCCGTTGAGGAGTCTAAATCTGCGGAAGTTGTTTTGATACAGCAACTTTCCCGGAGCATGGTTAGGTGGACTGAGTGGGCTAAGTCCAGGGTCCGACAGGAAATAGAGCTGCGTGCACCTTAAGGCCGCCATCTGACGGCGCCTCGTCGTTTCCGAGGGCGTCCATGCTATGGACATATGTGTCCGTTCAAGTTCGTCGATTGGTTCATTGATTTATAGCACAACTTAGCGTGCATTCACTGATTTATACGCACGCCGTGTGGGAAGCTCCGAGTGCCACGCACGAGGGCTTCCCATGCGACGTGCGCAGTAGAAATTAGTGAACAGCGCTAAGGTGTGTTGTAAAGTACTTATACAACGACTAAACATATCCTTAATTGATGAAACCTTACTCGTTTATGTTGCAGCTGACAGACTTGTCTAGACAAATTTCAACGTAAACTGGCAGCAATCTCATTGCTTGCCATGGCTGGGAAGCCTATTTTTTGGTGTGCGGCAGAGCTGTATAGGTTAGAGCTCTGCTGCACACACTGTTGAAGCATGCAGGAAACTGTTTGCTTCAGCAACTTAAGTTAGGCGGCAGGCCTCCTAGCGTGCACAGTGCATATAACTTAGTTATACGCACGTTGCACTGTGCATTATCTGATTTATATGCACAGTCTTTACACAGTAAAAGTGCAAAAGAGTTGTATAATGGTTTTTTAAACAACAGAGCTCTACAAACCTTTCTGAATGCACGCGCGCTATAACGCTTGCTTATACAACTCTTTTCCAATTTTACTATGTAGAGACTGTGCATATAAATCAAATAATGCACGCACAGTGCAGCGTGCGTAGAACTAAGTTAAGTTATGCCAAGAGTACATAATAACTAGTTATTAGACTTCACATTGCGACATAATCTGCACGATAACGGCTGATCCCCCCACACAAATTAAACCCCTCACTTCAAAAAATTTACGCTCTATGCTTGTACGATCAAGCTCACAACAAACACACTTTGGACCAACAAAGTAGTTGTGTTTTCGAGCTTTAGAACGTAGGCATAGAGTGCGAATTTCTTTGAGGAGATGGGTCTAGTTTGCGGGGGCATTGATTATTGTGCAGACCATGTCATAAGCCTAATAATTTAGAGCGTGGCATTTTTCACTACTCTTAGTTAGTATGTACTCTTGGTACAGGTTGTGAGTGATCTAAGTTGCTGAGGCATAAAGTTGCCGTCATGCTTCAGCAGTGGGTACAGCAGAACTCCAGTCTCAACAGCTCTACTGTACACAAAACAAATGGGCAGCCCAGCCACGGCAAGCAACGATATTACTGCCATTTACAACGGAAATTTGTCTAGACTTATTTATCTGATGTTACACAAGTGAGTGAGGGTTCTTCAATTAAGGACAAGTTGAATCGTTGTATAAGTACTTTACAACACACCATAGAGTTGTACACTTCAACTTGCATGCCTTTTTGTTTAGAATTGATATGTACAGTGTTACAGCAACACGGTTAAAACATTCTAAGAGGAACTATTTGGTAAAATAGTAATAGTTTCACCTATAAGCTATTAAACATATTTAGCATAGCTTATGTTAAATCTGTTCCAAGAATAAATTATTTTATTATTATTATTATTATTATTATTATTATTATTATTATTATTATTATTATTATTATTAAGCTTTAAATTATTTAATTAGCCTAACGTCGCTGTTTAATGGCAAACATAAGTACAAATTATGAATTCAAGAAAAGTAAATGAATTATCATGAGAGTGCGTTGAGCGCCTCTCATAATATGAGCTATAAAAGCACTTTGCAGATTAGGGAAACAGTTAATTAGCCAAAACTAATAAACGGTAAGGAGTTGAGAGCTAAAGTTTACATTTTTGAAATTTCCAGGCCAAGAGCTTTCGAATGATACCAAACGTGTCCGGAAAAATGAACTTTGAAAAAATCGACTTTTTGATACAGGTTTAAAGTGCGGTTTTTTCTGTATCATGGGAAAAGTGTTTCTATACTAATTTTCGGTTATCAATATCGGATTCTTTATCAAATTTGATTATCTGGTGTAGATCAAGTTGATGTTTGATTTCCGAATTTCGCTCTGTGTCGATTTTTACAGATGGTGAAAATGGAACAATCGACGTTTTTGCCATTTTGGTCGTTTTAAGTCGAGTTTTTTTCACACCGATTTTTCAAACGGCCCATGAGAAAAATTTTTCTATACTATTTTTTGAACATCTATATATGGGTGCAGATCAAGTTTATGTTTGATTTCCAAATTTCGCTCTGGGTCGTTTTTTACAGATAGTCAAAAATGGAACATTTAACGTTTGGACAGCAAATTTTAGCAAATTTCACTAAGTCCGAAAGTCATGTAAAAGTCGTCGAAAAGTAATCGAAAAAGTAAAGTCATCGAAAAAGTCATCTAAAATAGCGTTTTCGGCCTTTTGGTGATACCCATGTAGAGTAGATCGGGGTCGCTGAACACGTTGAGCATACTGCCGACGCTGTATCTCGCCTGGTTCATCTAGTTCAGCTGGTCAACAGTGAACCAGCCCCAAGTTCAAGCTGTCAACAAAGGAATTGGTCTATAAACTATTTAAGACAGCGGCCTTGGGGTGGTACCCATATATAGTAAATCGGGCCACTGAACACGATGAACATACTGCCGACGCCGTACCTCGCATGGTTCAACTGGTTCAACGTTGAACCAGACCAGTTTCTGGTTCAACCTACTGGAGACAGCTGGGGGGGTACAAAAATTTTGGGGGGACTGGTGGTGTTGGGGCGACCCATGGCTGGCCAGATCTGGTTCTTATGGTTCAAAGTTGAACCAGTTCCTGGTTCAAGCTACTAGAGATAGCTGGAAGGCTGACCGTTTGCATACAAAGGTCATTGGGCATGGGGACTTCACTGGTGGTGTTATTTCGGGGGATCCGACCTATGGCTGGCCAGATCTGCTTTATCTGGTTCAAAGATGAACCAGTTGCTGGTTCAAGCTACTGGAGATAGCTGGAAGGCTCATGCTTTGCATACAAACGTTATTGGGCATGTAATGTAATGTAATGTATTGGGCATGTAATTTACTGGTGGGATTTGTGATGACTGCTGCCACACTTATGACAGCGTTCCCAAAAACGAGACGGAGAACTAGTAGGAAAAATGCTCCTTGCAGTAGCAGGAAAAAGTTAATATGAGCAATGATGGTCAACATTTAAATGTGTCAAGAACAAGATTTAAAATGCTTAATATGAGCCAACGTCTAAATAAGTACAGGACAAGATGTAAACGGCTAATATGAGCCGCTACGTTTCTCTTGGGCTCATATTGACGCGAACAAAATGGCAAAGGTACAGTTTACAGTTGGCATATAAGTATCAGAGTTCACGTATAAACGATTTCATTGGCTTGACAATGTTGGAACTGTTGTAATGATAGTAATGTAATAATTGCGATGATAACTTCAAATGCGATTTCTCAAGATTTTGCAACGTATGTGTAAGTTCCATGCTTTCATTTCTTCATTAGATTGCACATCGCTTTCGTTTTGTTGACATATATGATGGTCTTAAATGTGTGCTGGGTTGTGGCGACGGAGAATAAAACATGCAGTATAATTTATAATTTTGAATATTGTTAACACACGTTATTACACACAGTAACGTTTGTTAAAGTATGTTGAGTTACGTACGGTGACGTTACATACAGCTTTGCAAAATTAATGTCTATATTCGTCGTCATTCACGCAAGCCTAAGTAAGCGAAAGCTAAATACAACAGTTCCAACATTGTCAAGCCAATGAAATCGTTTATACGTGAACTCTGATACTTATATGCCAACTGTAAACTGTACCTTTGCTGCCTGTGGAATTTTCGGGTCATCTTAATTTCTTAGTTCTGGTTGGCAAATCTAAGAATTTAGATGTAAAATTGTTCCTAAATCCTTGGTTTAAAGCAGAGTACTAATAAATAAGAAAGAAGGTAGTTATATTCTATGGATTGAATCTTTTGAAATAATTTTGCAGAGTCTAAAATTTAGCATATGATTTACACAAGATTTTAAATGCATTGAAATAATATCTAAATGTTATATCAAATTACCTTGGGAGCTGTCATATTAGTATATAAAGTAAAGCACTACGACATTTATATTCATTCACATAAATACCATATACTAGACTTTGATGCATAGAGTTTAGAAATTAGAACATAGTACATTCCCTGCTCACTGAAATGAACAGCCAATAGGATTGCGGCAACCATCCAATCAGAGAAAGCCAATCAGATGTGTCCGCACGAAACGTATAAACACTGGAGTTTACTTAAATCTGTGGGAGCTTACTACTGAAGAGTGTACAAATGCTGTTAGTCTTTCAAATATTCTGCAAATTCACAACTTCTTGCATTAGTTCTGCCTCACCAATAATTAATGACCGGATTCCGGTACGGTTTCCCAGTACTTTCCCTACAATTCGCCAAAGAACCGGAAAGGCATGACAAGCGAGAAGAGTGACCATTTTTCTGGGAATAGCCGGACGTGAAGCCACTTTCCTAGTCTAGATTAGTAGATTTATTGTTCCGAATGTGTGACCCTGTGACACACTCTCTAATGGGTAATTTCTTAGCTTCCCCCAAAGCACTGGAGTTCCTAAAACTTTTTGTTCAAGATAAATTACTAGACATTGGTTTACTCTAAAAGGTGAATCTAGAATCAAATTTAAAGAACTGCTTTTATGTTTCAACTAGTGTGCCACATGAAACTCCCAACCATAGTCGCACTGTAATGAATAAAAGACTAACAGCATTTGCATCGACTTTCCTTTACATATGGATAAAATTGACATTAATTTGCTCCAAACGTGGGTTACAAACGGATGGAGCATACCAGAAATGTCCAATCAATTGCAGGCCCTTTACCCGGGAGTCAAAGGGTTTTCAGAGACGTATTTGAAAGAAGTCGGTCTGTCTAGAAGAAACTACCGGTGCCAAGAAAGCATTGACTTTGTTGTACAACAGGCAACCACCAGCTTGGGTAGTCAAGCCGGGCGGCGTTATATTAAGGGCTACTTAGACGCTTCTGGCTTGCATCGGATTAATGAACACAAGATATTCACCAGCTTGCAAAGACTTAACCCGAACGACCATGCAAATAGGTATCACGGCTTGCAAAGGAACATTAACCCTATGCCCTACCAGGCTGACTATTTCGGGCATCGTCTCCATTTTGACCAGAATGAGGTTAACTTCGGTGTTACTCATGTTGCTGCGATTGATGGTTATTCAGGTTACATTGCTGCTGCTGATGTTATGCCTATTAAAAATAACATCATTATTTACGATAATATTTACCGAAAATCCGTGAACGCCTACGGAATGTGGGATCAAGTAAGCATTAATTGATTGTATCTGTTCTTGCTCAGCCTTCATTGCCTTCAGTGAATGCTCAATATTTCCGCTGAACTGGTTGCATTTGTAAAATATTGCTGTTTACAATACATACTGTAATCTGTTCAAGCCAAATACGAAAATTGCACACGTTAGAGGTAGAAGAATGTTTATGTACCGTGATTTGTTGGAATTAGATTAGATTTGAATTTTTGTAATGCTTTTTAATCCATGTTGAAACCCCCAGTTTTCAGTAACGAAAAACGTCAAATTTTGCAGTAAGCAAATTTCAAAAATTATTTTATAAATTTCAAAGGCCTTACTCAAAAATCTAATTCCAACAAGTTTATGCTGATTTATTATTTATACCAAATTATGCTAATAATCCCTTGCCCACTTTAGAGATTTTTGTCACTAGATGAAAATTTGAAATTTTTTAAATTTAAATTTCAATTTTAAATTAAATTTGAAATTGTATGCAACAGACCCTGGTGGCAGAGTTGGACGCGGGCTGAAACATGCGACCCACACCCGCCCCGCAGCCCGCACTCAAATTTTCGGCGCGTAGAAGTCCGACCCGCGCCCCGCATCTACAATTTTCGGCCCGCAAAGGACCACACAATAGATGCGATTATTTTATGTTATGAATACTATTTAATGTGTATAAAAATTGCATTTTTAGCTAAAAGTTTTAGTTGCCACAACTGTGAATATTTTGGTATCAAAAGGCTCTCCGTACTTAAACAGAACTGCTTCGCAATTTAATCTAATTTAATCAACATGTCACTTAGTTATTTCTCTAAATCTGTAACCTGCTAGAAGCTTTGCTGCCGACTGAGTATCTAACTTAGTCGGGGAAACATTTCACATGCTTGAACGAACACTTCAATCAGCATTTTGCACGCATATATTTCTTACGATAAGCTGAGAAATTTGGAAATTGGGGGGACCTTCTGATTTGAGGGCCTCTTCCAGCCAACAGGGAGGCAACCTGGTGCCTCCCTAAAAATTCAAATAATTAGTCTCGAACTTAATTAATTGTTTTTATAGTATATTTAACAATACACAAAGTTTGCACATTTCTAAGTCATGGTTAGGGATGCGCTGGGGCCTGGCTCTGCATGTCTAGTCGTGGTCATTGTAAAATGTCCAATTAGTAGTTAATTCAGGTCTTGTTTCTATTACCCCCACCACTCAAAATTCTTAAAACTGCTGAGTTAAAATATATCGCAAAAATTTCTGATTTCGCAAAATTCTATTTTTGCGATTAAAAAGGGGGGACCAAAGGAAACCGCGAAGTTTTTGTCAATTTTTTTTGAATATTTGCATGCAGAGGGCTTCTGGATTGTAGAACACAAACCTGAAGGCCATTTTTCGTTTCTAGTATTTGTTATAGTTCGGTCTAAGCTAAAGTTGTAAGGTTAAAGCTCGCATTCAGCTAGTAAAATACTGAATCGAAAAACCGACATCATATTCGTGTTCTGCCATCCAGAAAACCTTCATATTTTTCAGAAACTTTTCAGCAATATCAAAGACAAAAATGTTTCAGTAGCCACCGAATCAAAAAAACGAATTTTGAGAATTCGAAAATTTTGCAAAGTTTTAACTAAGTATGCTTTAAAACATGCGCATTCAAAATTTTAGCTCAATTGGCCAAGCTTTAAGAATTTTGAGCGGTGGTATGGGTAGCGAGAAAGGATCCGTTAATTCAGTTCAGGTTTTACGGTGAAAAATTTAAAAATATTGTTTAAAGCTTTTAAATTTAAGCTTAAAACGTTATATTGTAACTACAAAAATCGGCCCGCATCGGCCTGCATGGGCCACTGCGGGTAGTAAATTTCGGCCCGCCCCGCGGGTGCCTGCGGCCCGCGTCCAACTCTGGGCCATAGCGGCTAGGCTGTCGGTCAGGTAACCGTGGACCAGCCGGTAGCTAGTTTTAACACGTTTTGAAGGCTATAGTATATACCATTGTTCCGCTATTAATTTTAGGTGGTGGTCGATGGAGGACGAGAATTCTACCTGACTTTGGCCGTCCAGGAAGCATATGAACAATACAAACAGATAACTTCTATGCAAAATAATCGGATTGAAAGATTTTGGCCTGAAGTGAATCAGAGAATAAATTGTCCAATTAAGATACAAAATATAAGTACAAAATACAAGTACATAATAATTAACACATAATTTGGTAGTGATAAAACATTTTTCTGAATACTTTCTCAGTTTCTATTCATATGCCGGAGCTGACACCTTGGTGAAATTATCAGTCAAAGTAATTCAAGAATCGTACTCGCTCTTCCTCGATGTTGGTTGGCGTCGCACGCTAGCTTAGAAAACAGATACTCCTTCCTGATCAATATTCAGGGCTTTTCCGAAACCATAAAACGTTCATTTTCCCCAAACAAATGCAGAAATGTTTAGAAAACAGTAACTACAAAAACTGTACACTATGGTCAAAACTGTTATTAAGGGGGAGGGGGGTGGGCCACTAAATGCGACTTGCCCCGACTTTGTCGGATTGGCCTACTTTTTGGCGAAGACATAGAGCATGGGTGTGGTCAAAAATATCGGGTACTGAGATCTCAGCTGCCTTCCAGCCATGTGTAGCCGTCGCGTTTCGTAATCAATTAAAAATTTCTATTGACTGCTAGGCCGAAGCTTCAAAGCTGCCATTTGCCAATGTGATTTGGTGCATATGCCCCTACCTGCAGAAAAATACTGGACGTCTGTATCTTATTTGCATCTAAGGCAATTACTCTTCAAAGTTGAAGCTTCGGCAAAAATTTAGACATTTTTGGCTAACGAAAGGAAAATTTTATTACTGGTGCGAGCTATAAGGCTGTAATTTGGCATAAAAGGACGCCCTATAGGAGTACTCATTTGTGCCAAATGGCAAGAAATTCCGCCGGGTGAAAATTTTTTATGTCAACTTAATCTTCAAAAATTTCCAAAAACGCCATTTTCAGTCTGTCGGATCCTGTGTAGAGACTTTCTGCAGCCATAGAAGTCGCAAAACTTCACTAATCGAGCTGAAATCTTTTGTGGTTGTGTTTTCGACCACGCTGGTTCAAATATCTCAAAAAAAATTGTAATTTCAAAAAATATGATTTTTAGATTTCTGGGGTACCATTGCCCAAAAAAGGCGTTTTGGCAGTTTTTGAAGATTAAAGTTGACATAAACATTTTTTCACGAGCCAGAATTTCTTGCCGTTTTCCACAAATGAGTACTCCTATAGGGCCTCTTGTTATGCTGCTCGTACCAGTAGCAAATTTTTCTTTCGTTAGCCAAAAATTTCTAAATTTTTGCCGAAACTTCAACTTTGAAGAGTAATTCCCTTAGATGTCCCTGAGATGCAGATAAGCTACGGACGTCTAGTATTTTTCTGCAGATAGGGGCATATATGCCAAATCATATTGACAAACGGTAACCTTTAAGCTAAGGCCTAGCAGTCAGTAGAAATTTTTAATTAATTATGTTGATAATTGTGAAAAGCAGGTGCCGGGCACATAAATGCGACGGCTGCACATGGCTGGACGGCAGATAAGTTTCAGTACCCGATATTTTTTAACCACACCCATTCTCTATATCATCCCCAAAAAGTAGGCCAATCGGACAAAGTCGGGGCAAACCTTTAGTAGCCCCCACCCTTAAGGCAACAGTTGTACCGTTCGTCGCAACTTACACCCTTTTCAACATGATATTGGATATGTACATTTTCTATTCCCTCCAGGGTTTAATTTACGACAATTAACTCAAAAGCGTTAAGTTATTTACTTACCGCAAAAACCTGACAACCCCGCTGTACTTTAATCTGAATAAGTGAAAATGTGCGTTGAATATGAGGATCGTTCTGTTTAAAAATCACCTGACGCTGAGTGTTATCCATTTCGAGTCAAACAAACAATTTGGAGCACGACAAACTCTCACCTATTTTCTCAGAAAAACACAGCCTCTATTGAATACAAACACAAAGCAAAATGATTGCGCAGAAACCAGGAAGTTTGTGATTGGATGCCAGCTGCAATCCTATTGGCTATTTAGTTTAGCGTGCTGGGAAAGAATTAGGTTCTAATCTCTAAACTCTAAGCTCTGTGTTTTAGTGCATACTGCTTAGGACTTAGTATCTAAGCGCTATGGCTTAAATACTTTATAGGAAAAGTAAAATTAATTGAATTCAATAATTAAGCCATTGGGAAATGAATGTATGGTGTTAAAATTAAAGCCGTGGGGCAAAGGGAAATTTTAGTATCTGCAATTTTTGTTCGCGTCAATATGAGCCCAAGAGAAACGTAGGGACTCATATTAACCGTTCTCATCTTGTCCTATACTTATTTAGATGTTGGCTCATATTAAACATTTTGAATCTTGTGCTAGACACATTTAAATGCTGACCATCATAGCTCATATTAACTTTTCCATGCGACTGCAAGGAGCATTGTGAAAGTATGAAAGGCAAATGCATGAATTCATCAAAAACTAGTGGTTTGCCATATTGAGTCACTTTTATGAATCCAATCTGATTCGACTGCTAATCTAAACAACAATACATTATAATGAAAAATGTCATGTCATGTTATAGGTAGCTACTTGTGATGAGGAAACAGATACGTGTCCGAGGTAATTTTACGTTTATAGAATAACTGATATTCACGAGATTGCAAATAAATGTTGTTTATTTAGTCAGGTTTAAAACCTTAGACAGCTGCCATTCCAATGGTCCGCAGCGAAAACTTATTTTGTTGGAAATAATGTCCGGGGATTTTTCCTATCATTCTAAATTTTTATATTTTATGCTACAGATTTCGGACCTTAAAGTAAAAAATATTCTGAAATCCAAACTTTTAAATACGTAACCATATGCTGTTCAAAATTTAAGATTAAGATCTTTGGGTTTTAAAATTTAGAAAATTAGAATATAGAACAGCATTATTTCTAAATTCTAAACTCTTAAAACTCTCCTCGCTAATACAATGTATTTCTAAAATCAAATTGAGGATAAAAGTGAGTGCTGCCAGTATCCGAAACGGAAAGCAGCCAATCAGGATCCAGTAGTCTTCCGGAGTTTTGAGAGTTTTGGGACTTCTGTAATTAAAGCGTTAGGTGAACGAAGTATTAAAGTTAAAGTCTTAGAACTTTAGGATTTAGAAACAAAAGTCGTCCTAAACTCTAGTGTTCTAAATTTTTAAAACCTAAAGACTTAAGTATCAGAATTTTAAGAATTAAGAGCATATTTCGCTTTAAGTTACAAAACATCTAAAGTTTAGTTTAGTTTATTTCGGAAGTTTAGAAATTTAAAATGATAGAAAATATCCCCGAACAAAATAACTCTAGATACACAGGAGAAGCCAATATCAAAAAACAACAGCTTTAAATATCTGTGATGAACTGCAAGCGTCGTTTACCATGTACTCCTTAGAAAGAGCAACACACTTGTGCAATGTGGGTAATAGCGTCCCCGCTATCACCCCCTTTCCAAGTCCCTTTCCAGTTCTAACTTTCGTTGTTTTTCCCTAAAATTACCCAAAAACTCCCCCAAAATCTCCCTAGATATTGTACTGCTATTTTTTGGGAAGCCCGATAATTTTGTAGTATTTTGTGAGTAAAATCCCCTTTAAATAAATTGCAGTGCTAACTTAGTGCTCATATTCCGACAATCATCAAAAAACTTTTAATTTTCCTATTTTGCGAGCATTAACTTAACATTGCAATTATTTCATATATTGCATTATTTCATTTCGTTGGCTTGCCGAAGATAGACCCTCCCGCTCACAACGCATGACAATTTTCTCCTTTTGACAATGACGCAACTCTTTTAGTCGGTTGGGAGTTTTGTTTTGCTCACGAGTAGTTGGTATCAAAGGTCCTGCCGTCTAAATTGCCTTACGTCTTTAAAGTTTCCAGTTTATTTCCATTTTTTATACTAAATTTTCCTTTGACCGTTCCAACTTAGTCCCATTTTAAATTTTAATAGTTTTCTTCATAATCGTCCCAACTTCTAACTCACCCCCTCCCCCTGCCTTTCTTGTCCCCGTTTTTCTGGGTCTGAACTCTTCGACAAGCCCACTTTCCCCACCCACTGTTTATTTTATTTTCCCCATACGCGTGGTTGCTGGCTATTCCCTTTTCTCTTTTTATTTCCCGCTTCTATATTTGCATTGACGCCAGTGCCCTTTTTAAAACCTTTGCATTAACTTTTTGCCCACCCCCGCATCGGTTACAACTTTCTTATCAGTTTTTGAAGCCCTTCCCGTCCCTGCATAAATTATCCCCCTTTGCTGGTACCGTTTTGGACTGTTATTCTTATTTTGTGCTTTGCTGTCTCCTTGCCTTGCTTGTATAGTGGGTAGCCTGCTATTCCTATTTTGTCCCACCCTGGGTGGCCCAGGTGGTTGAGTTTATTGTATTTGCCTGCTTGCCTATTCAGAATTAAACAGCCCAGTTGTCGTGATTTTTATTTATTTGTTTTTATTGTTTTAATTAATCTGCGGGGTAGCTGTCTAGGTTCTGGGACTAGCCCGGAATAATTTCTAAAAACTGAATTCTCTCTTAATTTGTGTGGGTTCTCCCAATTTCCTCTAGGCGCCACTTTGGCGTCCCCCACATTTCTACCCGCTCCCCCATGGGCGAGGTTTGTCAGCGTGTGTTTTGAGCCGCATGGACTAAAGATCTCCACTCGCAGACGACTGGTAGCGTCCATTGCGCCAGTCCTAAGTAGTGGCGTTTGAGTCAGTGGTTTAAATCCATAACTCAATCCATTACACTTGCACATAATTTTATGCAATATACGGATCGCCTGTTGACGACATATGAGAACGCTGGCTTACCGTTTTCGTGTCAAATAGCGTCCAGTAATGTTGACTGATCCTGGCGAGTCGAGCTTTGCCCTGACATTTTTAGAGAGAGGGATCGTAACTTTTAGTGCTAAAGATTTATAATTTTCAGGAAAAATCAAGCAACTGTACGTGTCGTCTTCAGAACCTTAATGTATACGTCTTACATTGAAGGCCTTCGCTCTGTAAGTAAATCGTACTTTTGCTGTTACTGTAATATCACAGTTCTGAAAACAATAATTCAGTACACATAGTGCAGTAACCTCAGTCACAGTATTCGCGCTAAAATATGAGATTTATTCTAAGGAAGAGAGCAAAGACAGGTCATGGAAAACCATGATGGCCTAAATTGAAGCTTACCTTAGGCTGCATATTTTTTCTGTTTCAGCAAGTTGTTTCCGATATTGGCTCTGCGTTTGGTGCAGCTCTGGGAATGTCTATAATTAGTATTGTCGAAATTGTGTTGGCTTGTGTGGGATATATTGCTCAACAACAGAAAATCATTGAGCCAACCTCCACATAGTGCATTATATTAATACATACATTTATTTAAAAACAATCAACATTAACTGCTATGTTTTAGTTATAAAAATAATAGTAATAATATTAATACAGTGCATTCGTTGCCATATTTCTATTCCGATGGAGCGGAACATAAATCCCCGATTTTAATGGATGTAATGCGTTAAAATGTTAATGCAATTTCCAAAATGGAAACTAACATTTTTTAAAGCCACTGAGCTATTTCTGACGGCTGAGTTTAAAAGCCATAAAGGTTGGTATTTTTGAATTAGAATTGACGCAGGCAAGGGTTACGGTACGTACAGTAACTTGGACAATTACAGGATCCTGCAGTCAATTCCATCGCAGGAAGCCGCAGGAAGTTTCAAGATTGACAATTTTTTTGGACAAAAAGTAGGTCTTATTCAACCGCGACCGGAGCTTTAAAACCCCAATAAACTGCTTCCTGCGCTTGGTGTGCGGCGAGAGGACATCCTGGTGGTCATTTTGAGCTATTCGGTGACTCCGACCCAAAAATGAGTCCTGCAGAAAATCGAAGGAAACCGCCAAAATCGGCGCAGGAAGCATTTTTCCTCATGTTAAAATCTTCGTGCGAGTAAGAGCCTACCATGGGATTCTTCGGACTAAACTAATTAATTTTAGTCCGTTTACTCCGCTTTTAAAAAAGGAACAGCGAATAAAAACTTCAATCCACCAACTTTTATCCGTTAAGCAATAAATGTGTATATCTATTATCTAGTCATATATTAAACATCTTATGCAACAACAGTTCAGCCACACACTACAAATGCAATAAGCCCTTATACATTAGGACCTCCGGCTCCAGCTCTAGCCGGAATAAAAATAAAAAATTTTGATCAGCACAGTTAAGGGTTTCGGAAAATGCATCTAAGACTTACCTAAAGACAGGAGTTGCAACTGACTTGGAGCAGGACAGTGGCTCTGCCTGTCCTACAAACTATTTACACTCGCACAATTTTGAAAACACAATGCTGGGATTTTTGGGTCCTTCCCATTAAGCCCAGTTCACGATGGAGTGCTTTGTGCTTTGTCTTTTGTGTTTTGTGCTTTGTGTTTTGTGCTCAGTGCTCAGAAGACAGTGCTTTGTGCTTTGTGCTCAGGAGACTGGAGACACAGTACACGATGCCAAAGCATAATCGCAAAAGCACAAGTCACGTGACATAGAAATTCAAATTCAAAAATTAATAACCAGCACTGCGAAAGGTTTTATGATTAGCAAATAATAAGTGTAATTGCTCAGAAATTTCATTGCGAAATATTCCTGTCTCTACGAACTAATTTTTATTTAACTACTCACTATGTAGGAATTTAATTACATGTTTCTGAAAAGTGTCTCTACCGATGGGTATAAAAAGTGTCTACTATTTACGTTTTTGGTTTAGTGGGCAATGTCTTCTCAACAATAATAAAATATTTTATAAGACAATAAATATTTTATATACTGTGGCTGTCTTCATTAATCTTTTCTTGTCCTTTAGTTCAGCCAATCAGCTAAGAGATTGGCTTGATTTGATTGGAGAGCACAAGAGCACAAAAGCACAAAGCACAAAGCACTTTATCGTGAACCGGGCTTTATTCCCCCACAGCTACGAAGAAGCACCGAAGAAGCACAATATTGACGGATTCAGTTGAAATTTGGTAGGCGTAGGTTTTCGGACCTGCTGATGGCAAACCGTACCGTACTTGCAATTCGGACCTTAAACTTGCAGAAATTTTAAAATTTGTTATAAATTTTCAAATTTTAGTGTTGGTAAGGGCTCCAAGGAGATAAAAAATTTTTGTCCAGGAGTTTGCTGAAAACTTGCATGCAGAGGTTTTCTGTGGCGCTGAGCGCGAATCTGAAATCCGTGTTTCGATTCAACTTTTCGTTAGCTTAACATAAGCTAAAGTTTTAAGCTTAAGATGTAAGCTTATCCAGAGCTAACGAAAGCTTGAATCAAAAAACTGATTTCAGATTCGTGCTCAGCGCCACAGAAAACCCCAGTATGTAAGTTTTCAGGAAATGCTGGACAAAAAATTGTTTATCCCCTTGGTCCTCCATTACCAACTAAAAATCAAAAGTGAAAATTTTGAAGTTTAAAATTTTTGCATTATTGAAATCAGCAGGTCCGAAAACCTGCGCCTACCAAATTTCAACTCAATCCGTCAAATTGTGCTTCTTCGGAGCTGTGGGGGGGGGATAATGAGAAAGACCCGAGTTTTTGAGACTATTGAATGTTTGAGCCATTGCAGGTTCAGAATCCTTGAGTGCGGCCAAGGAAACTACTTTCTTGAAAAAGCAAATTGGTGGCTGTGATGACAGTGTCCATAAAAAGCATCTGTTTGGAACAGGACTGTGAAAGGTTGAAATCAGGATCTGAAAGATGTGAAGAAAAGTGTCCAGGGCGGGGATCGAACCGCCGAGCTTTGGTTTAAGAAGTAGAACGCTCTACCACTGCGCCACATCCCCGGACAGGGAGACTAGATTAGTACACTGATTTCAACCTTTCTGGGTTGCTGATATTTAACAGGACGTTTTCAAAACTCTCCCTAAAACAGTATAACACACATAGCCCGACTCAGGCAGGGTCAAACGAAGCCGAGCCGAGCCAATATAAGTACTAATATTAAGTAGTAATAATAGTATTAGTAATATTTCAACTGTGATCTGCTCTAACCGAGCCATGGTCCTGTTTCAGACAAATAGCCCGGTACTTTTGAGATTAAAAATGTCACGTTTCGTCTTCATCTTATCCTTTGTTCGTTCATACGTGTGGTAGCTATAGCTATACTAGCTAGCTTAGCATCGAAAGTTCAATTTTTTTTCTGTAACACACTCCGAAAGGATCTGTCAATACTGTATATAAGTGTTGTCTCATGTCGAGGGATTCAGCTTTGCTTTATCCTACCGTCTAGGTGGCTAATTGAAACATGTGCAGGGGAACTAGTGAAATCCTGTTTTCTCGCCTGTCGCCCACATGCAAGCTACATCAATTAAGAAATAGATGGAAACAGTTAGAAGGATTCGAATCGGTTTATTGCAGTTTTGCTTCAGAAAAACTTCTGCGAATCTAGACGAACATGTTACCAAACTTAGAAATAAATGTGTTAATCTGCTTATAAGCCTATAGTAATTGATCTGCTCCTGATAGCTGCATGGGGCAGCCCGGCCTAAAGCACCCTACGTCTTCCCCTCATGTCAGACGGAATTAGAGTTAGAACAAGAGGGCCTAGGGAAACTGAGGGCTAAATCACAGTCTTAATCAGAAACACACCCTATCATTCCTTTTTCGTCTTTGGCGAAACTGTAACTCTCTTTCTCTCTCTCTCTCTCTCTCTTGTATGAGGGATTACAATTGCGTCCACTTGAGCTCATCGGTTAATGACATAACCTGTCACCTCAGCAAAAATGCTCACAATCACAAACCCAAGTGCTCACATGTTGATACAAATAATTGTTGTCAGTCAACTACAGTAAGCTGTGGATACGCACTACGCGGTGGCAACTTCAATATTTATATTTGCGAAGTAGAAAACTAAAACAACTGGTCTACCAGCAGTTACGCCACTTTCGAGCTTCAACACGTAAACATACAAGCGATCGAGTGAATTCAGTAGTGAAGTGAAAAAACAGTACCAGATACTGATTTGTGTGTGTAGGGGAGGGGGGGGGGTCGGCCGTTATGCTGATCATGTCCCAAGCGTAATCACTAAGAGTGTGACGCATAGTTATTATGTACTCTTGGTGTAACATAGCTTGTCATTTCCAACACAGCCATTATATATTTGGTACTTCACAATGAATTAGATGAGTGAATGTACATTAAATGAAATTAGCACAAAGCTGACTGTTACAAAACTTGGCTGAACAAAAATGTCACCACGACAATGATAAGCAGTCTCCATTAACATGCTTTAATTCCTTGAGTATACCATTATGTCGACTTCAATTAATGTACAGAAACATGTAGCTTAACGATTTTTCCTGCTGCGCCTCGGCGCAGCAGGTCTACTATAATCGGTTTTGATGTATGATTTGCACATGCTTGTACGCTTTCCCATATGAATTTGTATAAAAACTGTGTACTAAGTATATTTACTGTTACAAACAGGATTTGGAAATGGATAGTTTAATTAACTAACCAGTTTTGCAGGGAGCACTTAAGTTTATCTTATTGTTAAATCGCAAGCATTGTCAATATAAGGGCCAACTATGAAGAGAAAATCCGAAAATGCTTATTAAAATAAAGGAGTCTTGTTAAACAAATCGAAAAACAATTCGAAGCTCAAGAAATAGAAGTCTTCTGCTTCTGCTTTAATATATAAACATGGACCTTGATCAAATTTTACTTCCTCAAAATGTAAGAATTGGTTGCAATTTTGACACTGTTGCACATTTTATTTATTAATTTCGCATTAAGGGGGGGGCGACTAAACGTTTGCCAAACATCTTTCGATTTGATTCATTTTTGGCATGAATATAAAGCATGTGCGTGGGCAAAAAAGTATCCACTTGTTGGTTCTTAGCTGCCTTCCTGTGGCCCGCTATGCTTCGAAGAACCTGGCCGATCCCCCGATTTTGGCGACACCCAACATAAATGTTCAAAAATTTCTCACAGCTGTTGTGTTCAATAAAAACATCTAAGCTTTTGCACAGCAAGAGAAGACATATTGGGCAGCATATGCATGGCATTAGGTTTGGTGTAGGCCTAACGGTTGCAGAGCACTGCTAGCTTAAACTTGAAGAACCGTCTAAAATTTGGAAAATTTTGGCCGCCGAATTAACTAATTTAAACGGGATGCAAGCCCGGAAGCTAAAACTTGCTGTGAACATGGAGCCCATATGTCTCCAACATTATACCAAATATGAAGGAGTTTGGCCTGCGCAAAGTAGATTTATGCCACTCGAAAGATGACTAAAAGTGCAAAGAACAGCTAAAAAGTGGATTTTTGAAGATTGTCCAATATGCACAATATTATATCAATCGATAGCTTTCATGATTCTGAACAACTTTTCTTCTTGGCACAATCGCGTATTTGCCACCAATTTCAAGTTATGTTCGAAAAACTGAAATTTCACCGTTTGAAAGGATCACTGAATTGGGATTTCTACCTTCAATGTTCCTTAGTTTAAAAGTCTTAATTAAGTTGGGAAAACGGTTGTATCGGGCAGAACTCATTCATTTACATGTATTTTGTCACTTATGAACGGTGTATAGTTGCTTTCTTGTCTTGTGACAGGCTACAGACCCTACAAGAATGTACTGGTCGGCAGTTGAGTTGGTATTCTCCTGAACACTCAAAGTGTCTGCCATGCACACGTTTATGAAGGAAACCAGTTGAAATTTATGTTATTGTAGTAGGGTCGGTAAGGCTACATATCAGCACAATTTGAGCCAAATCTGTCCGCGTTATCGTGCTGGAACATCTTGAGATATGTACTTTTTGAACTAGACCAAAATTGACATTTTTCATATTTTAAGTTGCGTAAAACTATAATGCCTGGGCAGAATTCATTCATATTTGGCACAATTTTGTAGACCTATAGAGTGTATGTTCACACCAAATTTCAGCTTCTGGGGTCGCACCAGAATTAAATTGTTTGATTCGGCGGCCAAAATTTTCCAAATTTTCGACGATTCTACAAGCTAAGGATAGCATTGCTCTCTAACCGTTAGGGTTACAGCAAAGCTAATGCCATGTGTATATTACCTAATATGTCTTCTCTCATAGATGTTTCATTGAACGAAACAGCAAGGAGAAATTTTTTAGTATTTATAGTGGGTGTCACGAAAAGTGGGGGGTCGGACCAATTCTCGGGCGAGCTACTGAGAGCCAGCCAAGAACCAAGGACCAAGTATTTTTTGACCACGCACATGGCACATGGTCATGGTGTATATTCATGCAAAAAATGAAGCCGATCCAAGAAAATTGGGGCACCCCATTTTTGTCGCCCCCCCCCTTAAGTCACCTAGTTTGCGTTATGGTGCATGCCCCCTCGCAAAATTTTTCAAGCGCCTCTAAATGTTTTCGGCATACCTTGCCCTTTCCAATGAGGAAATCTTAATATACAGATATAAAAATATTTTTATACTCGCAGCAGGTCTATATTTACCGTAAATATGGTCAAAACAGGTTCATTTTGCACAAAATTCTTGCTTGTTCGATTTGGTGTCGATTTGTCTCAAAATCTCAATCGACATTATTTTTACATGGACGCGGAAGGCAAGTAGTCGAATTTTATAGAAGTTTAAAGACCTGAAGTCTTTAACTGACATGAAGTGAAAGTATGTTTTTGATTTAGTTATTCAGATTTAGCCTAAATCTAGTTATTGCCATTTCTCTCACAATCCATCACTGCATTTCTTGGTAGGTTTATTGATACTAATGGTGATGAGAAGTTAGCTTTGGTGGGAGTAAATGTTAATTGCAAAATTGTTACGCTTATACATGTTACGTTCAAAGCCGGAAACTATACATTTCGGTAAATGAATAGCTATTTAGTAAGGGAAGCAGGCATAGGAAAGATTGATAAGCCTAATATGGGAGTTCAGCTGATGGCCCTGTGGTGTAGTGGTTAGCACGTCTGTCCTGGGATCAGAAAGGCCATGGTTCGAACCCCGGCTGGGCCAATTCTTTACTTTCAATGGTGAGTGAAAAGCTGAACATCCCTCTTCCCTTTTTTCTCCTAGGTTCTGGTAGGGTGTCTGACGCCTCCCGTTCAAGCTTGTCCTCGGTTTCTTCTTGGTCCACCAGCCCTGGTAGTAGCGCTACATTTAGCGAGGCTACCTCAGGACCCGGTCCCTCAGTAGTTGCTTCTGGTTGGTTGGATCATAAAGGGGTCTGAAACGTGCGTCGGGGGAGCACCGACCTCTTGGGCTCAGAATGCCCTGCGCTCGGTTTGATTCCGAGTTGAGTAAGCCGCGGGACGCATTCTTACTCAAAAGGCGAAATGGATAGTCCCGTGCTATACAAAACTCGAAATAGGAAATTGCTAAATGTTTTTCCATGAGAAAAGCCGCAATTGAAGAATTGGAAAGTAGCTATGGAAATTTCTATAGTGGTACGTTGAACAAATTAGGCCACCCACCTTTTCGGCATAAGTTGTGTCGATTTGCGAATCACTGAAAAATGGCACTGTGCCAAGTTTTGAAAATGCCCATTGTTGCCCTGTCTTAGCGTATCCGTAACCGCAATGGTAGCGAAAGAAGTGATGGTCGATGAAAGTGAATAATTTCTAATAAATCCTAAAATCACCTATATCTAGAAGGCAAGCAAATTGTTTAATACGAAGAAATAATTTTTTCTTTTCGTTTTTTTAAATTGACATTTCGCAAATATTTTTGAAATTGAAAATGTTTGTGATATTTCGAATATAAACATTCCAAGATTTCAAATATTCCAAATTACACAAATCATATTGAGGTCAAAGCAGGGTTTTCCATGTAAGGTGGTAAAAATTTGAATAGTTTAAACGAGCAATTTCGAGTAATTGGCGTAAGTAGGTGGAGCTTTTCTTATTAAGAAACATATAACAATATCCTGTTTCGGTTTTGTACAGCAGGGGACTATCAATTTAGCGTTTTGGATGCCAAGAGCCATTCATTTCCCGAATAGAATGGCATGAGTTTTCGCGTTTTCAATTTTTTTTCAATTTTTGGTTTTCCATAAAATGGTTATTCAGTTCGCGAAAAGAAACATTTCGGTTATGAACATAACAAATATAGTAATAAGGCGTTACATGCCTGCAGCAACAACGTTCTTGTACTAGCCTTACTTCACACTGTCCTGGCGACTGATTTAAGAATTGGGTTGGAACTGTGTTGAAATCGAGTTGAAACAAGTCGAACTCGGATTAACCTAACCCAGACTTAGCAAGCAATATTATCTGCAAAGGATAAAATGTTGTCAGAGGAACATTTAAATAAATTGTAGGCCGTCTGTGCAGCGGATACTATTTTATAGTTGAAGTTGCTGAGAAATTAAGCAAAAAGCTGGACAATTTTAACCAAGCCAGCTTTTCATTCTTTCAATACTAAACCATGTACATATTTTATTTAATTTAGTAGTTAATATATCTTCGATGTCAAAGAAAAGGGATATACAAATTTCAAAAGCTTTCAGTGTTCTATAATTTATTTATAGCTTTATTTATTAATAGGGATTAATGTACAAGGGTATGTTGAACTGAAACTTTAAGTATACTTTATAGCACACCTTAGCGTGCATTCACTGATTTATACGCACGCCGTGTGGGAAGCTCCGAGTGTGGGGCACGAGTGCGCGAAGCGCACGAGTGCCACGCACGAGGGCTTCCCATACGACGTACGCAGTAGAAATTAGTGAACAACGCTAAGGTGTGTTGTAAAGTACTTATACAACGATTCAACCTCTCCTTAATTGATGAAACCTTACTCATTTATGTTGCAGCTGACAGCTAAGTTTAGACAAATTTAAACGTCAAGTGGCAGCAACATTGTTGCCTGCCATGGCTGGGAGGCCTACTTTTTGGTGTGCAGCAGAGCTGTCTAAGTTGAAGCTCTGCTGTACACACTGCTGTAGCATGCAGGCAACTGTATGCTACAGCAATTTAGATTAGGGACCGGCTTCCCAGCGTGCAGCGTGCGTATAACTCAGTTATACGCACGCTGCACTGTGCATTATCTGATTTATATGCACAGTCTTTACATAGGAAAAGTGCAAAAGAGTTGTATAATTTAAGGTGGTGGTTCCCTTTGGTCACACAAAGTTTGCACCATTATTACTCATCCATTACTTGGAGTTAAGAAGCCATTTTTATATCAAAATGTAGCTTAACATTTTCTCGTTGTAATGCATGCCACGAAACTAATGTTGCTTTTCTAAAATATTTTTAACACATTTTAGAAGAAGTATAATTTTCTAGAATTTTTGCAGACTCAAGTAAATTTTTTCGCGAGACATCGGTTATATCGTTCGATACCTCCATCAAATAGTTGGGGTCGATTTTTTATTTATTGTAAAATCGCTCTTCGTTGTAGAGAAATAAGCTGAAATGTGTGCGTAACCTGCATTTTGCCTACGTTTTCCAAATTTGTCAAGCGAATACTTTAGATATAAAGCAGCAATCGGCGCAACTAAAAAATCGTCCCTGGGTATATTTGTGCAGAACACATTTGTTCAGTAGCAGCCCTCCAGTTTGCATGGTAAATGCTCCACAAGCTTTGGAAAAACATTGGTCGTGTTTTTGCAAAAACTACATTTTTTATGATAGCAGCCTACAGGATAGCAGTTGGAAGACGATCATACGTCGGATAATTTGTCCCTGTGAGTCCTTCAGATCGACGCCCTTAGTTTGATTTTAAGGCTTGCGTAGTTAAAGAAACGTTGGATTATTTGATTTCTGCGAAAATGACAAGTTTTCGATGCCAAAACAGGAAAATCAGCTATATCTCACGGTAGAGAAAAGCTAGAAACTTGCTTTAAAAAGCAAAAATGTGGAGCTCAATGAGATCTTTCGAATGCATATAGTCATAGCTGTATAGCAGCTGCCAAACAGAAACTGGGGAAAACCACTCTGACCGGAAATCTCGAATTATCGAATCGGGATTGTGCGGAGGGTGTTAGAACGCTAAAAGAATTTATTTCGGAAAGTTTCATCAAATTTCTTCTTGATTTACGCCGCCAAAAAACAATATGTGCACAAAAGGAATCACCACCTTAACATCACAAAAATCTGCAAATCTGTTCCTCAAAACTCGTAAACGGACGTCTACAAAATGTTGGAAAGATCTTTAGTCTGTCAATGTGGAATTCATTAAATCAGCGATTTCTGATTTTGTTTGCTTTGTGAGTCATAACATAACAACTTGGACTGCTTTAAGCGGTGGTTACACTTGGCAATCTTGTGACAACGCGTTGTGGCGCATGAGTGCCCTTCACGAGGGCTTCGCCTGCAAGTGAGCTCACAAATTTCTGTGAGCACAGCAAGCAGTGCTACAACTGGCTTGTAATATTGCTCAAAAATCAAGAAGACTTTCCGTCTTCTATATGTCATGTCTTTCAAGACTGACATTTGGTTTCGAATTTTCAGTAGTCTATATACTATCCAACCTAATTTGCATATATATGTTGGCAGAAAGTATATAAGGGGGAGAAATTCTTGATCAATGCAGTCAGTTATACTGACTGCCAGCGCCTCGCTGCATACTCCGACAGGAGAGCAGCGAAGGCTTACCGTGCAGTACAATTGTACTGCACGCCACATCGTACAGTACAGTTGTACTGCACGGTGTAGCGTGCAATTCAATTGTACGCACGTGGTTGTAGCATGGTTCGGTTACACTGAGCCATGTTCCAACGGCATTTGTCTTGCATTGTTGTCAATTGTGACAACTAGTGGTTACATGTGGCAACAGATCGTGACAACGCACACTTGCTGTTGAGCCAACGCTATGTTTACTATTGCGTTGTCACAACGTTGTGTCACTGGTTACACGAACAACGTTGTGACAATTCTGTAGCAACGGCAACTTGTGGCAACGCGGTTTCACAAGGTTGCCAAGTGTAACCACAGCTTAAATGTAAATCATGCTCGGCCATCTTGAAGCATTGTTTGCACGCTTTCATGCAAAGATCTATCTTTTGCACGTCATTGCGTAGAACCAAGGTGGCCGAGCAAACATAATATACCTGCTGCGCTGAGGTGCTGCAGGAAAACCTGATCACATTATATCATCAGGAGTTTAGTTAACCCAAAACTTTCGGAGTTGAACCCAAAAAATGGGTTTCACCCGGGCTGAACTGAACCCGAAATTGAATACGCCGGCCCCATAAGTTGTATTTGCAGAATCAAGCCAAAGGCCATTCAAATAGTTGTAATTTTATATTCAAGTAAATCAGTTTGCATAAATCTATAATAGAAAAAAGCTTGTGCGATACGTACTGAATGATCATAATCATGTTTTATATATTTGTCAAGGATAGCACTGGTTGACAGAGTTTTTCAATTCGATAAACAATTTTGTTTTTTTACACTGGAACAGTTTCGTTTCTTTTCAGAGAGCCTAATATTCATAGTTTAGTAATACTTCTACAGTCCTGGTCAGAAATAACTTTCTTCGCGAAGGCGAATGCGAAGGGCCTTCGCGAATTTGCGAATGTAGTTTTACATAACTTTCGCGAAGGTCGGCTTGAATTTTCCTTCGCAACACAGCAGGACGTGATTGATTACTTGTCAAAAGCTTAAGCTTAAACTTGCTTTTAATTGCACAGCTGTCTGTCCAATGCTCTATACTACACAGAGGTAAAAGTGCCCAGCTGGCCGGTGGCTACTAGCAGTTAAGTGAAAGCAGCAGACACCCTGCTGTTTGTTTTGACATCTGCCAGAAAAACTGCGAATACACAAAGGACTCTGCATTGCCCTTTCGCGAACACTCATCAAAATTTTTGGTGTCGAATGTCTTCGCGAAAGTGCGAATATTCGCGAAAATAAGAAACTTATTTCTGACCAGGACTGTATGGATCACCAGTAGGTACTCTTATCGTTGTCCTATCCCTTTTTCAGGTTTTCCGGAATTCAGAGACTTACCTGAATCGATATTTGGTAAAGACATTATGAAACGGTTCATACTTGCATCACTGTTGCTAAGTTTTTGCACTAGCGTCTTGAATGCAGCTCCGTTAAGACAGTCGCATTCGGAACTAAGGGGAAATGAGGGAGAAAGTGTGTCAGAAACGGCTAAAGATCCGCTTGATCACTCAGTGAACCACCAACACCGGATTTTAGAGTCTGCGTGGCTGCAAGAAGCGAAAGTACGTCAGAATTGATTCTTAGCATCTTGATCCTCTTATCGAAGAATCAACCTTCGAGTCGAGTTTTGCAAACTTGATTTGTGACATTTATTGTTTGCACATTATTATTATTATACTATTATTATTTGTATTATAATTTATTTAAATAACTAAATAAAATTATGAAATTTTATATTACTCTTTTAATCATAACTTTGAAAAATCACGTTAACAATAACATATCCTGAACACCAAAACCCTTTACCGTGATTTTCGGGATATAGATAAACTAAGGAACTCCTTCTGGTTTACCGGAAAATTCCTCAAATTTCCAAGCCCTAGTGGCGCTATCGCCAGTAGAAGAAATTGGAATGTCTAAAAAATAAATGGCTGTTGTACATTTTACGGGGACAGGAACCCCTGCAGTTCGTTAATTGCCTTTTTTCTACTTAAGTCAAAACTCAGAACAATAGAGAACCGAGAATGGTCGGTCAAAGACAATGACCTCAACGACAAAAATGAATACGAACGGAAATTCTGTCCCCACCGACAAAATGTACTTTATGGAAATGACATTTTGAGACAGGTGCTGAGAAAGGAAAGCACATGATACCCAACTTACTTAAACTTACGTAAGCCCATAATCGTAACAAGCACTGAAACTTATCATTCAATAGCCACAATTTCAAAATTATTTTGGATAAACTTTCAAATTAAGACTTAATTAAAATATAACACTCTGAAAGTCATTTAAAAGATATAAATTTATCATAAAATAAAAATTTAAGTGTTTAAAAACTGTATTTACTTTCCTTAAAGTCCATTTAGTCTGCTTGGACAGAATTTACTTTCCTATTCATTTTACGGGGTCAGTCGTTGAGGTCATAGCTTTTGACCTACCCCTCTCAGTTCACTATTGTCTCTGAGTTTTGACTTAACTGGGAAAAAGTTACTTAACGCAATGCAGGGGTTTCTGTCCCCGTAAGATGTACAACAGCCAAATAAATTTACAGTTTTGATGACAGATCGACTCTTACTTGAAAATTTCGAATTCTTTTGTTTTCTTTCTGTTCTAAGCAAAATATTCCAACTTTCGGATCTTGACGGAACTAATCTTAATTCAATAAGATTCAATAGTTTCATAAATTTTCACAATTTTTAGACTTCCGAATATTTAACATATTATTACAAATAGATAAGTAGCGATCCAAATGTAAGATCTAATAGCTAACTTTCGAGAGCACCTGGCATATAAGTAATAAAATGCACCAATGTTATATTTGAGCGCTTTGGAGTGGTGAATCTTTTCGAGCATAATTTTCATATTTCAAAGTTTTGGTTAGATATCGAAATGCTTCCAAATCATCACGTCTTGCGTAATCCAAAGAAACAATAACTTGTCGACTGCACTTGTAGTAATAATAGTAGTAGTAGTAGTAGTAATAATAATAATAATAATAATAATAATAATAATAATAATAATAATAATAATAATTTATATTACAATATTAATCATAACATTGAAAAATCACGCTAACAAAAATATATCGTCAACGGCAAAACAAAATTTCCAGGATGTTGTGGTAAGTAAAAAGCTCCTTCTGGTACACCGGAAAATTCTTCTAATTTACAAGTACTAGTGGTGCTATCGCCAGCAGAAGAAAATAGAACGTCTAGAAAATAATTTAAAACTTTTGATGACAGATCGGTTCTGCTACTTGAAAATTTAAGATTGTTTTGCTTTCTTACACTTCCAAGTAAAATATTCGAACTTTCAGACCTTCAAGGAACAAGTCTTAGTTCTTCAGAGATTCTATAGTTTCAAAAATTTGACAATTTTGAAACTGCAAAATGTTTAGCAGTTTATTACAAATATTTTGTAAGATCTAAGAGTAGCTAACTCTGCGAGCGCATATAGCAAATGAGTAAGGACGTCAAAATTCCCTAATGTTATATTTGAGCGCTCTAGAAAGGCGAATTTCGAGCATAATAATAATAATAATAATAATAATAATAATAGCAATAATATAATAATAATATAAAGAATTATTATGGATTATTTATGTTATTACTAATAATTAGTTTTTTTGCATTATTTTGCAATTATTTTGCACTGCGTTGTGTCTGTCATGCTGTTTGGGTAGACAGGTTCTGAACCAGACTATCCTCCAGGCTGCTCTCTGTCTATTACAGTCATACTTAAATTTCATGAAATTCTAATAGTAGTCTGGTTGCATGAGTGTTGATGCTGTTCCATCGACTCAGTTTAGTCTCAAGTGCCCACACCTGTTAATTTTAATTATGGTTCTCGTTTATATTGTCTGTTGTTGCAAAACACAGGTGTTAACAAAAACAAGAATTTTTAGTAGTCACCACATTTTTGCAAAGTTAACTATCCGATGAGGCCGCAGCAATCCTTCAAAAGGATTTCCGTTTGACAACCAAAGTAATACTAATGGCGTGGTTGGTATTCACAGTTTTTACTGCAACAAAAGCATATTTGCAATAACGATTAAATTTGCTTCTCTGTTCCCATTCATTCCTTCATCACATGCTAACTTTTTTGAAGTAGAATGAATAATGAAATTCCCACTTATTATTAAGACGAACTTAAATATAGTTTTAAGAATATTTATCTATCTGAGAACTATCTTTGTTTTAAGTTTATTTAACTTCCTAGATAGTTTAATGCAAAATTTGCTTTAGAATTATCTCAGTCGCTATGGTTATCTTTCCAATCAGGAGACGAACACATCTGATTTGGCAGATGAGTTGCGGTAGGTTTAGTATTAATCCTAAGACTATCACAAAGTCGATTGGTCGATTTTTGGACATTTCATGGCAGTTTCTGAAATAAATTTCGATAGAATTTCAAATCTACAGACCAAATTTTGTATGGTTTCCAACCTTAAAATACTTAACACTACCTACTATATGTAATGTAAAGGGTTTTAAGCTTTTACCTCCATATTGAAGCAATAGTCTTAGTTTCGTCAAACTTAACGACAAAAACTTGATTGATAGCTTCTATCTCTGCCATTCCGCATGATTCGATTGGACTAGGTATTAGCAAACTTTTAAACTAGAACCCGCTTAACCGACTCAACTCAAGACGTGGTATATGTATTTAAACTACAGCTACGCTCATATTTAAGTTTAAAGAAAAGAAGATTTTAAAGAAAGATTCTTTTGAAAGAAAGAAAGATTCTTTCAAAATAAAGAAGGAGGAAAGCAAGTTAAGGTAAAGGTCAAGTGTAATTTAATCCCTCCCAGCTGATGCTGTGTGCGTTTGTTGCACACAATGTCAATGCTTAAATGTGTCACCTGTCATTCAAACTTTTGGCCTTTGCCTTAACTTTGGCTTATTGCAAGAAGAAAGAAAGAAAATTTATTCTGAAAGAAAGAAAATTCATTTCCAAATATTCTTTCTTTTAAGTTAAATAAGAGCGTAGCTGTAGCTACTGTTGGAAGTACGCCTCGTCTGGAAAGCATTTAGTCCTAATATATTGTTAGTTTTCCTTCTTATGTCCAAGTTCCATGTTCCAGCTTATTTGGTATATAGTGTTCAATATAAAAGTATAGCTAATTTTTAACATTAGCCACATTTTCCCAATTTTTCAACACTATGTGTTTCTTTTGTTTAAAAACTAGGAGATTTCAAGAGATGGCAGGAATTCTCGTGACAGGAATTGCTGACCAACCAACCATTTCTGCGATGCGTAGACCAAGATGCTTCCACAATGACATTGAACAGGATCGGATTCAAGAACTTCGAGTCAAACGATTCAGTGAGTGCACTGTAAAATGTGTTTTTGCAGTCTTAAACTTGTATTTAAATTACATATGCTGTATTAAAGTTTTGAAAAGGTTCTCACGTTTTGTACTACTTCCCCATTTGTGACAAAATACTCTCACGTGTAAGCGTTCTGGGATTCAGCGACCCGCTTGTATCTCTGTACACTGTGTTCGGACTTTAATTTTTATTGCAGCTCGCGCAAACAGATGGGAAGGCAAAGTCAGGAACAACAAACTACAACTGAAGTGGTTTATCGAGACATACAGTAATGACATTCCGAGAGCAGAGACAAGGTAACGTAATTTACAATTTACATTTACATCGGTCTATTGCGATAACTGAATGCTCTAATGTATTATTTTAAAAAAATGAAACTTTAACACAAATTTCATCAAACGTGTTTTCAAAATCAATGGAGGGAAGAGATACGCAGTAAGGCAGCATGCTCAAACGCTGTTGCATGATGTGCCGAGGAGCAGTCTTTCGCCAAATAACAATCATGACCGGGTTAAGGATTTTTTTTATCAGCCCACAACCAATTTGCTAGGTTCTGGTTGTAGGATGATGAAAGTTAGGTCTTAGAGCCTATTCGTGAATGGATTAAAAGAGTTAAATTTAACTCGGTCGTTTTCGCGAAAGAGTAGAGTTAAAAGAGTTAATTTTTAAACTTTGCGAGTTAAAGAAAGTTGAAAATTTTAACTATACACTCTTTCACGTAGTGCATTCAAATTTATCATGAAGCCTAAATTAAATTTGAATTTTTAAGCCATGGTGGTAGCCATCCAGCGCGCCGTGGTCTCGGCTGCCAAAGTTTTGGTATTGCCATCTTTGGTATTGAACAAGTTTGTGCATTATTCCGATAATGTATGCTACCCCTTAAATAATTATCAATTTTTCTTGATATTTATTACTCCAGCTGCAAAGTGCTTAGAAAAATTGCAAATATCCAATATGCAATATGTCGTGACCGTTAATAGACTTTTACGTTAACCCCAAATTTAGAACTACAGTGAATCAGACATTCCAATTGTGGTCAGATCAACTAAGAGTTCCTTCAGTGCACAATGTGGGACTGAACGTAACTGAGGCCGCAGATGCCAGTGAAGCCGATATAAACCTGAAGTTTGCCAATGGTGACCACGGCGATGAGTATCCTTTCGACGGAGGTAAGTGACATACAGAGTTTTTTAGGCTTTTTCGGAAGTCAAGCAATAACCTTAGCTTCTAGTCAGCAATTTCTTGAAAAGCGCGAAATCGCATGCACTTTAGATTCACTGTTAAACGAAACCACATGAGAAACCGTAGGTGTTGAAAACTGACAAGTAGAGCCTTAACGTTCTGTGACATTGGCCTGCTTTAGAAGTAAAACAAAACTTTTACATTTGTCATATACCGGCACTACTGGATAAGTACTAGATGTCATTTTTATCGAAACAGGAATTTTGGCCATCTGTGTGTTCCGTTCTGCAAATGAATTTTTTGGAATTTGTTATAATAGATCAGTAATCCTGTTTATTAAGAGAGTTAAACAGAATAGTATTCTATTATAACCAGAGTTGCGGGCCGTGGGTACCCGCGGGAAGGGGTGGGGCGGGTATTAGAAAAATTTCAGTACTCGCACTACCCGCGCGGGTATCTGTGCGGGTCTAACCTGAAAACTTAAACTATTTTTGTCCTAAAAACTAAGTGAAATTTAATACTTAATAGAGCACACTGCATTTGCATTTTGACTTCTCACTTAGTTTTGACAGTCTTCAGAGCTGCCATAGTGTTTCTTTGCTGCGAATAAAAATGCCGACCAGTCATCCCGGCAGTACTCATACACTGGTCTAATTCTAGGAATTCTAATTTTGGGAATAGGAGTAAAACTGGGTCCAATTTAAGAACAAGAACAGGAACGGAGACGTATTTTTAGGAACCGGGAGGCAATCTGTTTCCAGGGACAAGATCAAAAACAGAGTTTTTTTTGTAGCAACAAGAATTCGAGTTTAATTTTAGTAACAGGCACGGGAGTCTATTTCGAACAGGGGTCTATTTTAAAATAGCAATGCTTACCTTAATGTATATTTGAGTTTGCAAGTTATTGGACAATATACAAAATTCGTATTTGTAAAATAAATCCGCATATCTATGCGCATATCTTATAACTATTTACTATTTCCAGCCGGCGGCATGATCAATATATTGGCGCACACGTTTTCACCTAAATTTCGTGAAGGTGGCAGTCTGAATGGTGATATCCATTTTGATGATCATGAAACTTGGAGTTTGAATGCTGTGCTTCCGAAATCCTCTGTGAATCTTCGTTCTGTTCTCGTGCACGAAATCGGTATGACTTTCTAAAATGTCAAGCGATGAAAAATAACCACTTATTAGCTTCAATTAGATTGGATTATCTTCATGATTCAACGAAACTCTTTTAGTTGGCTAGGAAACTGCGTTGGACTTATATGTACACGTATGTATCTAACTTACATTCGAACAACTGAATATCCAATATTTCAATTTGCTCTGAATACCATAAGGCTAACATGGTATTTCCACAACATAACAGATAAGGTACCTGATAATCACCTCGATGCCCAAGCACTGCACGCTCACAGTTAACTAACCTAGTGAGTACTTAGTGATATCCTACTGCCTCCCCTCCAAAAGTATTATAAGTTATTATTTTCTTCCAGAATTTACCTAAACTGCCAAAAACCCACACATTCGTTGTTGCTGGAGCATCCGATATTTTTGTTTTTATGCTTACGCACTTGTGCTATTGCAATGTAGCCTTGTGCCTTTATGTAGCTTTATCACATATAATCGTAACAGTCCTTACGAAAGACTCAGCAACACGACATAAGCTCATAAAACTCGTTAGTTCGAAACATCGTAGTTGTTACAATGATGACTCACACTGGACGGACAGGGCAATGGCAAACTTTAAGCTACGTTACGCTGCGATGCTAAATAGTTGTGCTTGCGCTTGTGCGTGGACGTTGCGCTAACAGTATTCAGTATAAGCAACGCAGAGTATCTCTATTCATTTCTGCCCCTCGCTCATGCTTCTGGAGTGCCGCTTTTTCGGCCAATTTTTCGACCATCTCCGATTTTGTTCATTTTTACATATTTTGTGCTGCGAATGGGTCCTAGCTGCATTCAGAGAAGAATCTAGAATACTGTTGTGCAGTTACCTTAGAACTTGTGTGAAGTTGGCACGCACACTTAAGGGATCACTTGTTTGCCGATTTTCAGACCATCTCCGATTTCGCGTATTTGCATATATTTTGTGATCGCGGCGGGTCCTGAAAACAAGACAAGTTTGTTTCGCATTATATTGCTTCTATCATTCTGTAAAGCCCTTCAAACATTACCCTGGCATGTGTTAAGCGTAGGAAAATGATGAAGTTAGATTAAAATTTGTGTCCATAATTTCTTAGCAGTAAGAAGATACTGCGCTACAACTTTGCACACAAGTTAAGGACACACTGTAGAGTCCAGCGAACTACTTTGGTGCAATTCCAATGAGGGACATATTTTTGGTGAATTATGTGGTAGAAAATTACCGAACTTGGCAGATTAACATATTCATGTATGCCACATTAGGTGGCAAAAACAAATGCGTCAATATTGAACATGTCTGCTGTGGCGGAACCTCTGATCTTTATAGGTCAAGAATGTCCATTTTTGAATTTTTCCAAATATAGCCATATTCGGTACAATTGGTAACTAATGGAAAGAGGAACAACTTTTCTAATAAATCTATGGGTATAAAATACTGTCTGTGCGGCTTGAGGTGAGTTAAAGTTATACCGGACAGCTCTCCAAAATTAGGTCAGTCTCTCACTAAACAATGCATTGTGAACGCCTGGAAAGCTAGCCTTGAACTGCTTCTGCACTAAAATATGACCTCTGTAAAGGCTTTAATTTGATTCGGTCAACCTCCGTTCGCGTTCGGTCTACACATGACCTAATAGCTAACAGCTAATACCAAATAGCTCATCACCGAAATTTTCTAGTTTTCCAGCTAAGAAACTGAATATATAACTCTGTCACAGTTTGATTTCGAACTCTTTAAGCCTAAGCCTAAGGCTTAGGCGTAGGTAACATTTTGTTGTTTTTGAGAACGTATGTACATATATTGTGTGCAAAAATGAGCGAAATTTTTGGCTATCGATTTTGGACCAAAAGCGACTCCCCCTTAAATGCTTATGATTGGGAAATGTAACAGGTCCTGATTGCAGGATGCCAATTGCTTTCAAATCCATTTGTGGCGCAGTAATTTTGTCTACATTTCACGGTCACTAAATTTGTTGCAGGTCACAGCTTGGGCTTGGGTCACTCGAAACAACCAAAAGCAATCATGTATCCTTTTTATAAAGATCGAAAGATGGAAGACATTAAACTAGACATTGACGACAAGTGTGCTTTTAATTTTCACTATGGTAAGTCGATCCTGATGTAACTAGCTACCATTTTATTTCTTGAGTCTTGTTTTCACTGTTTTAAGGTAAGGAGACTTTGTAGAAAGGGATGTCCGTCCACCTGTGGTCTGACTTAGCGAGAAAAAGTGGATTTCCCTTGTTGATGAGTGCCACAATATTTCCGACGATTACTCAAACAAGGAAAGAACATGTCTCGGTTTCACACTTTAAAATGTTCCTAGCTTCCTTTTCACCGAAACTCGCTATTTTTAGTCAGATCAAAAATACTGTATCGCAATAGAATTTTACTGCATAAGCTTCCATTGGGCTTTATTGATTTATTGATTGACATTGATTTAGCGGGACCAACAAACTTCTGTTTGTATGTTTGGCTAATGACGGAACTGATACCATTATACCTACACAATGGCACACTTATTTTACAAGGTACGGTTGCTATTTGGTCTGCTTACGGACCGCTTGTGATCACCATTTTTGCTGAGTTTTATTTGTACATGGCTGGTTTTTGACGTCACCTACGTTACACAGCACCCAATATTAGTACCTATGTTTTCTAACTGCTTGAATATACATATGGAAAAGCAGGCATCGTAAGAAAACGCTTTAACACAATGAGAGAAGACATATTGTCAATAAAACATCTGATTGCTTCAACTTTAAGAATTTGAGTACAATGCTAGATGAACACGAACAAAAGTTATGAAAAAATTTGACCGCTGATTGGACAGCTTTAGTTCTTGTGTGAACCCTTAAACTGAAACCCCCATAGTTGCCACAATTGCACCAAGTATCAGAGATTTCTGTGAAATATTAATATGCCACTAGAAAATTCAGAACTGGCAAAATCCGCGTAAACTGTGATTCGTAAAATCTTAAACATACCATTTGTCTCAATCGATTGCTATCTTTTGCATGCATTTGCTATCATAGAAAATCTGCAAGAATGTACTCGTCATGCAAATGTGCAGGTATTCAAACTGAATAATCGAAGTTTCAACCATGCTTCTATAAAATACTCGTAAGGCTGCGACTAAGCATAATTCGAGTCAAAATTGTTAGTGTTATCTTGAAGGAATAGCCTCTAAACGTTTTGATGCACACTTAATGTAACCATTTTTAATGTTTCACGGGACCTATACCAAGAATACATAATACATAAGAGTATACAAGCTTCATACGCTAGTATTATTGGCGCGATACATCCTCAACACGCTATCGGCTAAAACCCATAAATTCCTCTTATCAAAATTGCTTGCATTGCTTGCTATTCTTGCAAGGTGAAAGTTTACAACACCACTAGTCAGTTGGTCCAAAGTGCGTCTGTTGAAGGCTTCAGCCTACAAGAATAGCGTGAACATATCTTTGATAACGGGGTCTGATTTATGGGGGAGTCAGCCGATACCTTGCAGAGGATGTGCCACGCTTATAATACATAGCGTATAAAGCTTGTCATACTCTTATGTATTACACAGCTCTTGCATACATCACTTTTGTGTCATTCTTCATAATTACTGCACATCGACACAATTTTGAAGTCCCTAGGGTATTGCCAATGAGTCTTGTCAAATTGTGACAGGTTGAAGAAAAGTGTCCAAGGTGGGATCAAACCGCCGAGCTTTGGTTTTAGAGTAGAACGCACTACCACTTGCGCCACATCCTCGGACGTTAAGAGTAGATTATCACGCTGATTTCAAAATTTCTAGATTGCCTGATATTTAACATACTCCCCTTGCTAATTGAAATTCGGCCTCAACTTTCCAGGAATTGCAGGTCGGGTCCTCAAATCAAAGCACCATAGTTTTCTAAGGGCGCCTCCCCGGCTGCCTCCTAACCCGAGGCCATATTATGCTTCATTCTTCTTAAAAGCCTTTCAATCAAATCACACAAGAACCATACAACCATATATATTAACCCTTAGCACCACGAGGACCACCATATTACAAACCAAACCAATTATCTCAAGGACCTGCAATTCCACCATTTCCAGGCATCACAAACGACTTCATCTCCTCAGAGCGGTAAGGACACGGCACGGTCGCCAAATGTGAAAGGTTGAAATCAGGATTGAAAGATGTGAAGAAAAGTGTCCAGGGCGGGGAAATCGAACCGCCGAGCTTTGGTTTAAGAGTAGAAGGCTCTACCGCTACGCCACATCCCCGGACATTGAGAATAGTTTATTGCGCTGATTTCAACCTTTCTGGATTGCTGATATTTAACAGAATTGTGTCTTAACTTCACTGTTTTCACATGAATGCATACACACAAGACTTTAAGATAGATTGCATGATTTACACACATTGTAATTTGGAATTTCTTTTTAGCATGACTCTTAAAATTAACAGAAAGGAAAAATTAAATAATGGTCAGAAGGGAAGCAAATTTCTTTGAATTGCTGACCGTTGAAGCCAGTTTTCTTTCAACTTTTCCAGACAGATGGTTTAAGCCGAATACAAGAAATGTCAACTCAAATATAAATTTTAGAAGAGTGGTGAGATGCTGGGCTACAAGCCACACAAATTGCGTAATGAATATTGTATTTATAAGTAAAATCTCTGTCAGAAGGAGAGTTCTGCTGCGCGGCGGGCCTAGTTATAGCTAAGCTTACTCAGGAGTCCAGACCACTCGATATTTTTTGCAAAATATATTGCTTGTTCATTTTCTGTTTGTAAAAAGCACACTCGGTTACCTGATCAAGCTTATTGGAGCTACGAACTGTGATGGTTCTTTAGCGTCTTTTTATTTGTATACGCTGAGATTTTCACATTTTTAGGAACAGGTGAAGGTATTGTTCAAGAAAATCGGCGCGTTGGCGTTGAAAACACAATGGATGTTTATATTAGAGGAAAACATTTTAAAGGTATGCATGCGTCGATTTAAATTTAACTTTAATGATATCCTTTCTCACGGCATATTACATATTTAAGTAAGAAAATGAAGGTCCATATTTTCCGGCCTCCGAGAACAGATATACCTCAGTTTTTCTGTTAAAGCAAAGTGTGTAATAAAAAGAAAAGTAGTATTGGTCACTCAAGACAAAAGGAAACGAGGGTCAAATTTAATGCAATGTTCAGAACTATGTAGACCTAATAGGTATTTTTGGGGAATACTGTTTAGAAATCTTAGCTGCTCTTTTCACTTTAATAAGCTTACCAGCCTTTAGCTTTTCAGAAACTACCTGTTGTAATAACTGCTCAGCAGATGGCTTTTATTATATTAGTGTATTATTTTCTGTTAGCGTGAATAATTTTGTGGGCCTCCTCTAAGTTTTCATTTAGTATTTAGAAGAGGTGATGTTAATATTTTGGGGTTTCAAACTTGAATATGACCAATGTTCAAAATTCAGCAGTGCTAATGCATGTAACCGCGAAACCACTACTTTCCTTTTTATGCAAATATCACTTGCAGAATGTTGTTGGAAAAATCTTTAGAAAAATTTGATTTTCACAATTTGCATTTTTGCGTGAACCTAGTAGTACGCTAATACGTAGCCACGGTTTAGGTTGTTGACGTGTTGATTGAAGTGTTGCCATTTCTATCTAAACACGCAAGTTGGTTACGTAGATTAGTGCTCGGACTGGTTGCGATTTTTGAACCGGTTCCGCTTCCGGTTCCAGAGCACCGGTTCCGGTTCTAGCTTCCGCTTCCAATTGAGATTTTTAAAAAATACTTAGAAATTAAAAATTTTTCGATTTTTATATAAATTGGATGTCCCAACCTTGTTACGTGCTTGAAATTTCTTAATTATGCTAAGCGGTTCTTTCAACTTCATTAGATTACCTTGTTTTGATAAACATTACCTAAGCGACAAACACATTGACTTGAGAGTGAGACTCTGCATTTGACTGCGGACAGTTGACTAGCTGGTACAGTCAGTAAACATTATTTTGTGATTGCATTGACCGCAAATTCGACTTGTTCGTATGCCTCCTTTTCACAATTTAATGTTGGTAACTTCACTTTCTCTGATGCCAAGCTGAAAGCCAATTCAATCTAAAATTGACGATAAGTTCTTGGTTTTAACAAGTGTATCTTCAGATTATCTCAACTATGGAGACCTGATTAGACGTGTATAATTTAACTTGAATTCATTAAAAAGAATTTATAATCTGCCGGTCTATGCAGAGTAAATGCATTGCATAGCAAAAATCTTAAATATGTATATATAAGTAACGTCAAAACAAATTTTAAGGTGATGGTGTCTTTCGAAACACTATAATAACTTGTCAATTTGTGGAGTTGGAAATAGATCTACACATACTTAAAGCTTACAATAAGTATATTTACCTCATTATATGGAACTAGCAAAACAGCTTACGTTTTTGACGTACTAGTTAAATATAGCCCGTCGATCTTTACACGAGTTCTCACAACTGCAGTACTGGCGATCACGCTACTATACAGGGGCATATATCTGGGCCCAGAGACTTTTTCTCGTGATTTCGCTCTGCAGATCAGCTCAAGAAAATTCGCCAAATGTACGGTGCCACAAAATTTCCCTACATCGCATTGACTTTTCTCGCGACTGAAAAACTTTAGCCCAAAAATATGTCAAATTGTTTTTGAAAAGTCGATGTTCAAAGCAATAAATTCTGCTGAAATAACTGTTTCGAATAGGCATGTGCAAATGTGTGGTGATAAAATGCGCAATGGAACAATGTACACTGGGTCAAGTATAATTAAACCAACATTGTATTGAACTTCATTTTGAATTAACTGATTTATTTAATAATGGTGTAGACTTCCTTACTTATACTACTTAACCGTTAGAAATAGCTAAATTGTTTGAAAAGATTTCGTTTTTGTGCCCTCTTTCCAGCCACAGTAAGCTTTTGTGGAATTATTTCAATCACTTTCGACATTTTTAACTCAAAATTATTTAAATATGATGTTAACTTTATGAACGTTCAACTAAAACTACTCTCTTGTGTACGGTCCAAGGTCGGACATAGCTATTAGTCACTTTAGTTCAAAATTACTACTAGTGTACAGTCGGCTCATTTGATGCCATTTTTTACACATCAGAAGTTTTGGGCGGGTTAATATTGTCCTCAATTTGGATTTATTGCATATTAACGGTTAGCTTCTTCTATTCGTCTGTCAAATTATTCTGGTGCCTTGGTGAATTTATGTAGTGATTATTTGAGTATTTTCCAATAATTTTGTACAAACTGCAGTAAACTCGCATCACTTTTTAGATTTTGCCTTATTAGTTTCGTAGTTGACAAGAGTGATTGGACGAGTTGGATTCGGCATACACACCATATACGGCAGTTGAACCGTAGCAATCTTAGAAGTTTCCGAGGATTTATTTGTCAGGAGTCACACTCCGCAGAGTGTACTTTCTACAAATCCATTTATGTGATTAAATTTGTTCGTCCAGAGATTCATTTTACTGTACCCAAATCTCTACACTATTATGCGACTCGACTGTCTACTGAGGGAATAATGCGAAAATCAATATTTTTGCTATTGGAAACATCTTTCAACGCTTTTCTAAGGTTGGATAGTCGATTAACTTATTTTTGCGTTATAAACCCGGAATTTATGCTACAATTTCTTCATAACGAAGAGTGATTTTATAATAACAGAAAGGGTTTCCGAGCTGATGCGGTACCGAATGACGAAACTGATGTCCCTCAAAAATTTCTGCCAGTCTGCAAAAAAGTGCACCCATTCTAAAATTTAGTAACAACTCTAGAAAACCAAATTTAGTTGCCAAGTATCCATTAGAAATAAAATTTCAGTTTATATTCTGATGTAAAGATGTCTTCTTAACTTCAAGTAATCAATGAGTAAATATGTTTCAAAGTTGATGAATCCAATAGGAATCATCATCAGCTTCAATTTATTAACGCCGTAGGTTGTTATCTTGCCAGCATAAACATACAAGAACAAGTTTAACACTTACTTGTTTGAGAGTATTACCGTAAAATGGGTTTCGATGGACTCCTAAAAAGCAAGATTCAGAAGCTAGAGAAATTTTAAGAATTTTCAGGCTCAAAACTTAAATTCAAAAACTTTCAAAATTTGCATGCAGAAAACTTAATTTTTGGTAACATTTTTCAAATCAGCTGAGCCAAATTACAGTGGAACCGGTCCGGTTCCAAATGCTACCGGTTCCGGTTCCAAAAATCCTTCCGGTTCCGGTTCTACCGGTTCCAGTGGAACCGATCCGAGCACTAATGTAGATATCCAAACGGTTAGATTGTGAAGTCAGCATATCTAAACAGTGCAATACTGGTTAAATTGTAATTGCGACTGTTTAAGTGTTTTTGAAAGCATTTTGATGATCAATTAGGCTAGTTTTATTGTGAACAGGTAAACTGGATATTAAAAGTAGTGTGAATTGGGTGTATCTCCAGTTTGTCAACTCCAAAGTTTGTCAACTCCCTAGTTAGTCGACGCTAGTTCCAATAACTAGAATTGTCCTCCTATAGTCTACTCTGTTTCAGTTCATCCCCACTTAGGTACTATTTCTTTAAAGGTTAAAATTGTCGGATTAAACGTATTAAAGACCAGCAGGATTAAAAAATTTAATCTCTGTTTCTTTACTGCAGGTTTAAACTTATTAAACATATTAAAATTAATTTGTTTAGCCTTGCTGCTTTAAGCGCAGATTAAACGATTTAATTTTAATCTTTTTTAATCTAATTTCAATAATTTTAATCAATTTAATCCTGCAATAAAGAAATAGAAGTTAAAAGTTTTAATCCTGCAGGATTTTAATCAGTGGGTTAAACCTAATCTGGACTCTATTTCTTTATTGCTTGTACTAAATCAAATGGGAGCAGATTTTGGAACTTCGAATTAGCCCTTGCACGTTGAATGAATGCATGAAAACGCAAAACTTTCCCGATTGAGTTCAAATTTGGTTTGGGCTGCTTTCAATCACGATGAGGTGAAATATGACTAAATATTTTTGTTCTGAAGAATTTGCTTTGTTCTAGTTTCCTCGACTAGGCCAATCGGACAAATTCGGGGCACCCCAATTTTAGTCGCCCCCCCCTTAATGGAAGGACAAGGCTTAATGAAAGGAAAGGCATCATCATATTCCAGTAGAATAGATGCATCGGGGCGAAATAAACAGAGTCCATTTCTCTGGCAATGGGGATGGCACCATAAAACTTGAGCAACCTTGTTAGGCAAAATATTGTTACGTCATTTATGGCATTTGTGCCGAATAAAGCAATAATAAGCCGAATAGTGGGTCCAAAAACTGAGGAGGGACGGTAATTTCCGCAAGGTGACGTTTGAGTCAAATCCAGTTAATTAAAATTACGATACCATAGTGGCAGTAATCTAGGGAAACTGTCGGTGGGCCATAGTGAAGACGATGGTGGAATGGGTAGCAACAGCCAATGAGTGCACTCGGGATTAGTATTGCAAACCAGGAGTAGAGCGAGTCTGGTTAAATGTAAATAATGCGTCTATCAAAAGATTCTGACTCCAGGCAACTGGCCACAATCACGATCTTTCCACAGTAGAAAATTGGACAGCAGCTATCCACAGAATTGAAAACAGCGGAATCCCAAACGGAGAAATCCCATCGCAGTTGGCAGCTTTCCACAGTCGCCGTTGGAGACCAACTTTCCAGAACGATTGGCAGTTTACCAAACAGGTTTCCGAATAAGCCGCCAAAGAGCTAATTCCATCGGGATCGTCCGCTTTCCGCATGTCTTGCCAAACTGCGACATTCCTCAGGATTAACCGCATTGCATTTTCAGCAGCTTTCCATTAATTCATTCACATTCTGCAAAATTTCACAGGATCAAACAGTGCACCGGTAGTTGACGCCCCAAGCATTTCCATTCAGTTTGTGAGTTTGGCAGAAAGTAAAAGAAACAAAATATGGAATATGTTTCTTGAATAGCTGTGGACAAGAGTATTATCATGATATGTTGTGCTGTAGTGATTTTCATTGCAGTAATTATTTTCGTATAGTTTTGGTATAAATACAAAATAGGTTTTTAATTCAGTTTGCAACAGAAACATAAAAGCTTAATTGGATTCGTATTTTAGAAATTAATTTTTGCAAACTAATATAATTCAGATGAAAGAAATCAGAAGAATTCAGAAGAATGAACTACGACGGGTGCAAGACGTCGACGATTTCTGTGTGGATACAACCTGCCATTTTAAGTGTAATGCTTCAGTAACCGATTTTAGTTTTAGTCTCTGTTTCAGGCGATGGATGAAAATAGCTTCCATTGAAGTTTTTCAGTCGGGAACACAAAATAGTTTCAGCTTCAGTCTTAGTTTCAGTTTCAGGTCACATTCTAAAATAGTTTCAGTTTCCCTGTCACATGACTAATTATTATAATTCGATTAAGATGTATAGATGTGTTTGTAAGAAAGCATAACTTAGTTTACATATTCCAGGAAACCAACACGCCCTGTCACGCTGTACCCAAATTCTGGTTATGCATGGATTACTTCTTCCGCTTCCATTGCATTACACTTACTGCATTGTTTATTTCGATAAAACACTGTAGCGAACATGAATAAGAATCTGCAAACATAAAACAGTTGATATGCTTGACATTGACAGGCAGCAAAAATCCAAGGGGTCTTCAGCCAGGCTGCCAAATTTGCCAGCTTTACGCGGAGTTTGTTTATCGCTCAGCACAACCTGCCAAATTCCAGACGGTGGAGCAGTATCCCGCGGAGTCTTCCGACACTGAAACACAAATAGCGAATTCCCCACACAATCAGCAAGTTTCCTTGGCAGTTTTCCAATGCGTCCAGCAGTTGGCCAAATGCCTCGGGATGTGGTCAATTTTCGGGAGTCATAATCTTTAGATAGACGCATAATAATCAATACGAGGATAGGACGGAAACGATTGGACAGGGGAACAGGCAGGGTGACAATTACCACCCATGCAAAACGAGAAAACAATGGTCGATCAGCAGGGGTTCATTGACACGCTGGGGGTAAGCAGGGCAAAGTACGCAACACCAATTCAGGGATAGTGCACGGCTGTGGAGGTTGGGTCGGGGTGAGTGTCTGCCATATGAAGACTGGTCCGATTAACATTCATCACCAGCGGCGTCCATCGGAGCATAGGGGGGGTTTCTCTTATCAATGAACGAAGTGTGCGGCTGTCCACTGCGACGGCGCTCCGCTATCAGCTGGATTCTTTGCAGCAGAACATTCTGGAACTCGGAAAATTCCGGACCAGTCAAGGGTTGGCGGGTGCGAGGGTCCTGAAAGAAATCGTCCAGGCCACCCTGCTGAAAACAGAGGAGCACCCTCTATCCAGCATCTGCCGGCGACGTTAATACCGGGCCAACCAATGGGGTCATACAAATCTGGGTATTGGTCGGGATCCAGGACAACAACTCGTCGAGGAGGTACACCGTCAAAAGCATGGACTTCGAGACTAATGCCGAAAAAGGAATCCTGCGAAGCTTCACCAAACAAGTGGATAGGGTATGTAATCAGGTACTCTAAAATGGCGGGATTCTCGTACACCATCTCAAAATGGATTCGGATCATCGCTCGAACATGAAGCCCTCCCCTCCAGGGGCCAGTGTTAGCATCTCAACCGGGGTTGAGACAGGGGTTGAATACTGCAACCCGGTGTTATCAAAATAGGGTTGAATAAACTCGGGTTGGAATAGCAGGATTGGGGTTGAAATTGGGGTTGATTTCCAACCCAATGTTATCATTAATTTGGGTTGAAACTTTGGGTTAGTTTTCGGGGTGAAATCGCAAAATCTCAACCCTACTCAGCTAGGAGGGTTGAGATTTCAACCCTGGTTCAGATAACAGAGAGCCTTTCTTTCGTTCTAGCTTAACCAATTTGCCATGGCTGATAAGGCATAGTCTAATTTAAAAACTAAAGATCTTTTAATATTTTCTTAGAAACATGGCATGAAAAAATCAAAACAAAAAACAGGATAGAAATAAAGTGAAGAACCGATCAGGCTGAAGTGAAGTGTTGATCCAGTCTTTTGCAAAAATTTGTCCCTTGATTTTTGTGGTCATTTGTATGAATGTTTTATTTGCTAATATATCAATATATGATAAACAAATGAGTTTTGCTTAATTATTTATTTGTATATACATTACCTGTTCGTTTCTGGTAGTGTTCCTTTTCACGCCGTCAAATGCATCGGCAGTCGGAGCAGCAGCTTTTTTCAAGCTAAGGCTTTTTTTGGTTGAAAACTCGGTTCATATCTCGGCTGAAACAGCTCAACCCCGGTTAAGCTAACCCAACCTTAAAATGTTTGATAACATTGGGTTGAGCAGCTGAGTTTAGCCAACCCGAAAATTCCAAGGTTGAACCCAAAAATGGGTTCAACCCGTGTAGACCTCAACCCGATTTTAATAAAATTGGACCCAGTCCAAGCAGACTTCCGGTGGGGACGAGGTGATCATCGCGGAAACTTGTACCCGGATTGTAGAACCCGGGACATCAAGATGACGACGAATGAAATCCACCGAATCTTCCCGTTCGAAGTAAAGGGCCTTACGGTTCTGGTAGGCGTGCTGTACAGTCCCTAAAAGTAGATTGCATCCCAAAACGCGTTTGGGGTTTGGGAGGGGGATGTATAGGAGAGGGCCAATTGGTCGCCGGCATATGAGTGAATTGACGGCCAGAGACGTCGAGGGTCCCATCAGCCTCCGGCTGGTAGAAATGGGTATGGGTATAATGGATTGCCGTTTGCCGATCCAATTGCTGCCGAACCTCTGCAAACACCTCATGGTGAAAACGATGGGCTCGACGGCTGGAGAAGTGGATATATGGAGTCATCTCGTGGACACACTCACGAAGGCAAGCAGCATGGCAAGGTGGCTAGTGGTAGATGGGCCAACTGGCCATCTCCGGTAGACCCGCGTCGGTACATCTGGCTCTGACAAAGGACGAGTCTTCCGGGGACTCATCCTGGTGGGTCAAAAAGAACTGTTGTTGCTGTTGTTGTTGTTGTTGTTGTTGTTGTTGTTGTTGTTGTTGTTGTTGTTGTTGTTGTTGTTGTTGTGTTGTTGTTTGCTGCATTAGACATAACAATGTGATGATCATCACCCGAAGGTGCAAAGTGTTAGCCAGGAAACTAGCCCCGTAAGGATGGTCAAAAACAACTCAACCAAGTTGCCAGAAGGAGTCTTAAAGCCTGACCGACATCACGACATATGACGTCTCCTCCTTGCGAGCAGTATGTGGGGATTGGGCGTTCATGCCAGCACGAACCAAATCCAAGAAATTCGGTGGTAGTTCATTGGCTGTCAGTGCGATCTCCGCAAACCAGATATGAACCGTGCCACGCAGCAGCTCAAGGACGGGGTGTAAGGTATCCTGGGTGCGATCTTCACCGGTAGGGAGGAAAGCGGCGAACCAATCATGTGCGAAATCTTGATGGTAAACTCTGGGGCTGAGGGCGGCTCGGGGTGGGGGCAGGGTGGTACGGTGGATACAGGCGTTCCCAAGCTACGTCCAGGAAGTCCTAATCATACTGACGGTCAACTTTCTCCAGGTGATGGAAATGGAGAAATTCTAGAAGAAATAGAAGGGAAATAGTCAGGGCCGACAGCCTGGAGTCGTCGACGAGCTTCAGTCGCAGCATGAACGACATTCCTGGGGTACCATTTCTCGAACTCGTTAGGGGCGGGATGCTTTCCGTTTCTTGGGTTGGGTAGCCACCGCAAATCCTGCGGCTGCCTGGGCCTTGCTGATATTGCACGAATGTCGGGGTTTTGAAGTCCGTAATAATGCACTAATGGGGGGACTGGGTGGTAGGGGTTCGTGATCTGCAACGCTGGCGGGCTGCTGCCATCGTCGGGTATGGTTGCGGGGGCGGTCAATCTTCAGTTGAAGCGAAGGAATAGGGGTGGACCCGCTTGCTTTCCGAGGCTTACTAGCTGTACTCGAGGGTGGTCTTGGGGGTAGCCCGGCTAGCATGGCGTCAGGGACGTTGACATCCGGACGAGGTGTAGTCAAAGGCTGTTGAGGTAATGGTAGTTGGGCTGGGACCGCTCCAGTCGATGGTTCCGATGTGTCCATGGGTTACCCAGAGGTTAACCTAGGGGGGTAGGCCTAACCTGCTGCAAACAGGAGGGAACTCGGGGAAATAGGAGACTTTTGCCATACGTGGGGAGAAAGGGGACATCTGGTGTGACGGCAGGGGGTACCAAGACAGACTGCGGTTCTGGGAAAGAAGACTGTTGAGAGGGGACCACGAACGCTAGCCGAAATTTCAGCATCCTGTTCGAAAATAAAACGCCGGCGACAGTATTATACTCTATACACTGGTACCGAGGTGGTTGGTGTATTTGTCCCTGATCGGTAGAGAGGATTCTGGGATATTCTGATAGACTGAGGCATCTACGTTAAGGAGGTCAAGCTCACCTTGGGTTGGTATAACCGTCAGACGTTAATGAGTTGGACATTAGCGACCAAAGAAGCAGCCATACGCGAAGGGACAGATGTCGTCACAGCTGAAGGAGGCAGAAACAGGCGGTCCTATTGTGAAATATTCGTTGAAAATGATGATATTTCTAGAAGTTATTTCATGCATGGTCAAACTATTTGGAACTTAGCTACTTCGATAGTTTATAAGGATGGTGTCGCTTGGTATAGGATTGGACGTTCAGTCTTGGTGGTGATTCTTCAGTAGTTGGTTGGTTTCGTGGGTTCCTACTTATTTTAAGGCAGCTGAGACTATTTTTGTAATTTTGTACGATTTTTGTGTTTGGTGGAATATTTGATTATGCGGCTTTCCGTATATTTTGTGGGAAACGTTGTTTGGTAATATCGTGTAAAATTAAGATTAAAGTATCGTGTTTAATTCATTAGTTTTAATTAGGTTTTCGAAGTTAGGCACGAAGAGGAACTGTAGGCATGCACTACCGATTGTGAACCTGCAGAAAGTACACAAGTCTTGTTTATTCATCGTAATAGATATAGACAGCAAATCAACTTTTTACACATCTCATGGGGAAATTGGCGCAGGAATGGTTACTTGCAATGGCTGGAGAAAGGGACGAGTAGGCAATCCTGGGGTTATCTTGTGAAAAAGGGAAGGGAATTGGACCGGGGGTGGTGCAGAGCAGATTGCGCCGGTTGGATAGAGAGGGGCAACATTGTTTCGCTTGAGTTGATAAGGCAGCAGCCAAGGCGCGTACCAGTGATACAACCAAATCTTCAGCTCCTACGGCCCGTAGGGAGGTTGTCGGCCATATTGGGATACGGCATCAAAAAACGTACGGGTAACGACCGTTGTACCCGGAACAGAAATAGAGGGGTGATGACGACCACGATCGAAGGTAGTTTCCTGTCGTCGGGGAGGAGATTTAAACGTGGCTGGTCCCATGGGAAGGATGGGAGGGTACGTGCGGCATTATCAGCCTGTTGGGCGGGTCCACCTGTCGACTGAGGTTGGCGGCGTTGTAGAGAATGGGACCGATATTCGACTTGGACATAAGGTGCAGCCTCCTCCTGTACCGCAGCCAACTGGGCTTCCAGGTCCACGAGACGGGGTTGGGGTCTTGCAACGTCCAACGGAGTCAGGGGAGCCAGAGGCGCGCCATTGTCGACCTGTAGGTTTGACTCGAGCTGGACCAAGGAGGGCTCGGACAGTGTCGACGGATTTCACAGCATAAGTCTGTGGGAGTAGGTTTCTGCTCCAAGGGATAAGGGGAACTAGATTGACTGGCTACGTGGCTGTGGACGGGAGTCAGTGTAATGTCGAGGTAGTGCAGGCCGTTGGGAAGGTGGTATCAGTTGAACCTCCTCAACAGACGGTTGGGTAGCAGTTGCAGTCGCGCTTTCAGATGCGGTGGCACTTCCAGCAGCGTCTTGCGGAAAACGCCTATGGCCACGGTTGTGCAACAGGATCTGGCGGGAGGGAGGTGTTTATTGGCATTGTGGCAGATTAGACGGTCAGCAGGGTTGGGGCGTCGGCTCCGAAGTGCCGTAATATGACCAATCAATAGGAGCCCAATGGTATCTGGGGTCGTACCAAGTGGTCCACCGCTAGATGTATTGAAACAAGGGCTCAAAAACCCCCGTTCTAAGGAGATGGGGAAGATTCGGTGGGTTCTCTAAATCCAGATCAAAAGACCATAAGGGACACGTTCTTGGAGAAGGAGCAGCTCCTTCTCCAATGAAAAGGAATTCGTCGTACAAATCGGCATGTAGACGACGTTGACGCTGATCGAGATTTGCTTCGATCGGTGTATGGATTGCAGCTTTTTGAATGGGGCCACAGCCCAAGGCTCGGTGTTTTTGGACATCCTGCACTCCACCTGGACCATACGCTATACGGACTGTTGCCAACTGGAGGGCCATTTGAAGGTCTTGCTTCGTGATAGTCGGTCAAGCCTAGCGCCTTGGTGGGCTATCAGGACAACGGTGAAAGCCTCATACAGAACGTCCTTTACGTGGGAAGCCGGTTGAGCACCATAGGGACAGCAAGCCAACGTGTTGGGGTTAAGGACGTCAAACGCTCGTGACAATTAGTTCAGATTACGGGGGTTACCACGTAAAAACCCACCTTCATCGGGTTTCTGACGGGACAATTGAGGAAGGTCAGAGTGGTATTCCGAGGGTTCCACGGATTTATGTAACCACCTTCGTGCACTCCAAAGCTTCCTGTAACTCGATCAAAACATTTTCTAATCCATGAATGCCAAGTGCACCACTTAGTCTTCGGGCATACCAAAGAGCGTGGGTCACGAAGTGCGTATCTGGGCGAAAGGTCAATAGGTGAACGACTAACTGGACAAAAGGGGAATAGTCGTCTAACTGTTGGAGGATAGAGGAGTACATGATCTCGTACAAAACCTGATCTTGCAAATTCGGGGCGTCGAGGGAACCCATCAACTGAATGGTGGTGATAGTATATTCCTGCTGAAGACCAATCTGAAGACCACCTCTGTCGACGGCTAGAGCTACTGTATCACTTGTGCCAATCATTTGGGTCATTTCCGGATAAAAGGTGAGAAAGGAACCTAAAGTTGCTAGGACACGACGTCGGGGCGGGGTAGGGAAAGGGCGAGCAGCATTATACTACGAAAGCATAGATATCCGTGGGGAACAACGAAACGGATTCACCAAGGGTGACTGCCGCATGCCAAAATGGATCGCCAAGGGAGTCGGCTCCTTCAGTGGCAGCTGTTTCGAAATGACTCGCATAATACTGAGTCTGTTCCACGGTAGTGCGCCAGAATAATTGCTGAGCCTGGGGAACGTCTTGTGGTGGCTGTCCAATTTGTGGCAGGTGAGGTATATCGGGCAGGGGAGGCTAACGGGACCAGGGGGTAGGGTGCCGCCTGGGCGCTCCGCCTGACGACGTGGGGACGGCGGCGACTGACGAGAGGCACCCTCTGGCCAAGTAGCCGCTGGGTGTTGTATAAGAGCTTGGAGGGGGGTAATATCTCTGGCTGAAGATGTCCGATTTATTGACTCCTGGTCGGAATGCGCAGAGACATATTAGGCCTAGGAGAAAGCCATCAAGGGAGCTTCCACCTGGGTGGTGGCAGCTTCCGACCCGACTGACGTATCCATAGCTTGGGGTTGGGGTGGGGTGTCAGGCTGATGAATACCGTGAGGTGAAGGGCTGTCCTCCGTAGGATCTGGTTGGCCAGATGGACTCTTGTCCATCCCTGTAGTAGCTCTAGGGACTTTAGGGGCCAGGAGAGTATTGAGTTTCTTGTCAAAGAGCACGGGGCTGGAAACAGCTGAGGAAGAGGCTGAATGGCTGAAAAACACCGGCGGAGTTGACGGGACCTCTGGTCACACCGGGGTTGGAAAAGGAGTAGAAGGTTGTAACTATTGCAGGAGGGATTGTTCCAAAACTTATACCGGGTGGGGAACTTATGACAGCCAAACCGGGAGGTTGTGTGCTGGAGACCGATATCCCAGTCACCTCCACCACAGCCTGCTCCGGTTGTGCCAAGAGACTCTGACTACTTACTCGTTCACCGATCTGGGTTCCTGGGGAGGGGGTACTCTAGGGGTGGGGTATCTGCTAAGCCAGAGGGCGGCCTCCCACTTTCTGACAGGACATACCCAGGACTTAGGACAGAGGGATGGACTGACGGCTGATCGGGTGAGGGAGCTTGTGGCTATGAACGCGTCGGCGTACCCGTTACTGGATCGGCCGCTGCCCGCCAGATGCTACTGCTCCCATAACTGGTTTCTGGTTGGATTGGATTGGCTGTTGCTGGGATTCGGAAGGAACTGGGACGGCGTGGACTTGCTGTTACAGATGGGCGGGTTCCGTGGAGTTCTGGTCCATAGGAGAAACCGGTTCCAAAAGGCTTGTTAAGCTCCGAGAATTGGGGACGGCTATTGACATCCAAGGGGTCGGATTGCCCAGGCTGTGGATGAACAGAGAGGGAAGAAAACCAGTTGGAACTATTACCAGAGGTATGTTGGTCCAAGGAGAACCAATAGACTAAACTAGATATTCGGTGTTTGGAGGCAAATTCCACAATCGAACTACAATAGCATTGAAGAAAATTACAATTACAGTACAATTAATATAAATGTGAGGGGATGGGAGTTTAACGCTACAAAAAGGAATTAAGCAAGCCCAAAAAATGGGAAAGGCGGTATGAAAAACCTAAGGGGAATCAGGACGGCTGACTTTATGGAAAAGGAAGAAGTTCTATCGTTCATGTCGGACCACGACAGTTCAGAACCAGGAAAATTTGTTAGGTAGTTCCAGCTCGTTATGAGCGTAAGGACTGTATCTCGGCGTAAAGTCGGAACTTACTCTTACTTACCTACTGAATATGTAGGTGAGGTCAGATCAACAATCCCAAAGGAGAAAGAAAAGAAGAGAAAAAAAAAAAAAAAATGTAAAGCTTCTCACACATACAACATTTATACAAGGCTCAAAAGGACATACGTACGTAGGACCCTAAGCAAACTTTAGGTTTATTAGTAAACTTACGTACGTAAGACTAATAAGAAAATCGTATAAGGGAGAAAGATAAAAGAAAACAACCAAAAAATAAATTTAATTAAACGGTAAAGGAGAACAAAACCTCAAAAATATGAATAAATCGTACACGAAATGCATCGTTATAAAAAGGAAAACCCCATTTTTGACTGAAAAGAGAAAAATCCAAGAAGAATATAGTTTTAGGAAAAATATGCAGAAATAGAATCCTACACTTTGAACCCTTTTTAAACACGTATACAAAAAATGTGCACTTATACTACCATTTATACCACATACATACATGCAAACAACTCGCCAAAAAACACCCTACTTACGTATCGAAGCATCAATATATACACAGAAAATCGGCCGACGGCAAAAGATGAGATTCATGTTAAGGGCAGGGGAAGGGCGGACAATATTAAGGGGAAAAGGGTGGTGAGTATGTCGTAGTGAGAATAGCTCTTCTGTGAAATTGAGAATTTCACTGGTAGCTGGGAGAGTGCCATACAATAACAGCATAATAACATGCATGCCCAGTAATTTGTGGGGTGTGCACATCTAGAAGTATATGCCTTTGAGAAACTTGAAAATTTTGTAAGGTGTGCGCCTACCAAACAATCACCCATCTTAAAAATCCACATTATTCTTTCAAAAATATTATTTTAAAGAGTAAAGTAAGGTAAAGCAAATTTGATTTTATTGAAAACAACTTGTTTTAAAACCACTTGCATTTCGAAACATTCAGGAGAAATTATGTGTCTTATCTCGATTACCCCCCACCTCTCAAAATTCTTAAAACTTGACCAAATGAGCTAAAATTTGGTATGGGAATTTTTTCGACTATGCTGAGTTAAAATAGCGCAAAATTTTTCGATTTCGCGAATTTAGATTGTTTCGATTTCTAAGGGGGGCCCAAGGGAAACCAAAATGTTTTGTCTTCGATATTGCTGAAAAGAGGTATTTGGGGTTTTTCGGGGTCGTAGAACACGATTCTGAAGTCCGTTTTTCGATTCGGCTTTTCGTTAGCTCAGTATAAGCGAAAGATTTAAGTTTAAGATGTAAGCTTATGCTGAGCTAACAAAAAGCTGAGTTGAAAAACGGACTTCAGAAAATGGTTACCACCTTCCAGGCTGGATGTGGTTATCGGGTGGATAGCGTTTCGCGGGTGGAGTTGTGGACGGAGGCTCGATACACACAAAAGGGCCCAGGGGATGTACTGGTCCCAATCGGACTGGTACTTATCAACGTAACCAATAATAAAAGAACGAAGGGTATGGTGAAATCGTTCTACAACTCCATTGATTTGGGGATGGTAGGCTAGGCAGCTATGCGAAGACGGGTTGAACCGCTACGCTACACCAGGCTCGTCATAAATTCGGACTTGAAATTTGGGTCTTGGTCGGTGAGGATGTACCGGAGGCACCCCTACGTGCCACAAACCCGTTGAAGTACCAATAAGCGGTGGTTTCAGCACGTTCATTAGGCATCGGGAACGCCTCCACGTACCGGTGCGGCAGTCAATGGTGCACTGGACACACTTGTTGCCATTCCGAGTGCCTTGGGATCAGAAATGACATCCATGGGAACAATATCCACGGGAGCATGGGCAAAGAGGGGTTTTTGGAGGAGAGCCTGGTGATTTCTGGGACCGGGGTTAAATTTGACGCATTCCTTGCAGTTGGTTATGTAGTCGGACAGATCTTGGGACATGGAACGCCAATAATATCTAGGAGCAAGAGAGGCATGGCCGTTTTTATGACGGCGGTGACCATCCGTCATGAAATTGGAATGCACTTCAGCGAGGATGGCCTCGCGACGTGCTTTATGCTTTGGGTATTACCAGGGCTTTAAAGGACTTATCACGACGTCGAGCCCGCTCGTCGTCCAACTACCAATAAAGGCATCTCCTTGTAGGTGAAATTTAGAGCGGAGTTTGCAAAGTATTACCGCTTGATCAGGGTTGGAAGGGAGTTTCTTATGTTCGATGAGGTCAAGGATTGCTGCAAACTCTGGCTCTTCTCGGAGTTCCAGTTTCCAGGAAAGGACAGCCGAAGGAGATGGGGCGACCAGAGTTACAGCATAAATGGCTGGGGGTACATCACGTCAGTGATGTGTTGTTCTTCGTTTTCCGGGGGGTTGTGGGATTCAGGCGGGAAAGGCCGCCTGGGACCACGTTGATCTTCTCGGGGCGGTGGAGGCGAACAGCACACGTTGCCACTTCTCCGGACCCTTGCTGCTTATAATTGTTAAGGATATGTCGGACCACCTGATTGTCCGTAAGTATCAGGAATTTTGGGATGGTAAGGTAATGGCGGAATTTGCGACAAGCCCACAGGGACCTCTGACAACCCACAGCACCTCTGCCCTGGTAATATCATATCCTTTCTCACCAGGGGTAAGGTTGCGTAAGCGACAGGACGTTCCTTCAACATACGGGGACCGTTGGAGTTTTTTGTAAAACGGAGGATGGAAACTTCTTGTTCCAATACGGCTCCAAATCCGCTGTAACTGGCATAAAGGGGATCTCGCACTCTCCAATGATTTGAAGGGCCTTGTCTTCAGCCGCTGTGGACACTGTGGATGCCGCTGAGGTGTTAGATGGCTTTAGAGATCAGGCACACATTCGCACCTGAATTCAATAGGGCTATGGCTGTACAATGGAACACGGAAAAGGAGGTTTGGCCAAGGAGGACTACTTAAACCGATTCCCCCACAGCGCCAAGGTCTGTCTGTTTCCCCTGTGACGCCGCCAGGTCGTCATCGGCCTCTTCTTCCAGGAATGGGTCCGCGAAAGGGAATTTTAAAGGTTTTCTGGGAAAAATCACGAAACACTTCATGAAAGGAATTTGCAGGAGAGCTAGTAGCGTCTTCCGCTACTGCCTATACTACATAACCTCGGTAGCAACACGGGGATTAGTTCAAAATTAAACCAGCAGGATTGAATGGATTAAAATTAATCTTTAAAGGAATGGAAATTAAGGCGGTCGGATTAAAATCAAGTATCTCATGTTTAATCCTTATAAGTAATAAAGAAATATGGTTGGATTAAAGATTTTAGTCCTGCACGATCAAAGAAACAGGATCAAGGTTAGACTAGAAACAGCTCGTTTAACGAATTTAATTTAAATTTTAAACTAAATTTAATCCGTTTAATCCTGCTAGCTATTGCTCAAATTTGGACTTATTTTAATTATTCCGTTCAATCCGAAGCCGAAAACTTATTTTTTCCAGCTGCCAATTTTGCCATTTCTGCTTACTCCTTACCAAATTTTTCCTTACCCTTGCCCCTGACGGCGGTAGGGCTTGTACCTTGTCCGCGTTGTGGGGGGCATGGACCCCCATACTCCTCGTGTTGAACCTATGACAGTATTATATTATTATGCTACATTATCCAGATCACAAGAAATTAAAAGGATGACTGCATTTCGTGCTGCAAATTGGGAAGAATAGCAAACATGAATACTGCTTGGCATGTTATCAAATGTTTCTTTTTGTTTCTATTGTTACTGGCGCATCGCTTTTTTTATAAATTTAATTTTAGGTATTCCAGCGTGTTCGTTAAGTGCCGACCTTGAAACAAAGCATAAAAAACTTTTGGAGGAAAAATTCCACTTCACCAGTGAAGAAGCCGGCCGTTACAGTATGTCTACTTGAATTATATACCTCAAGTTCTGGGTTCCCTGCACTCCTTGCGATGTTGTCTTACTGGGTCAAGTCCGAATGTGTGTGTGTGTGCATAAAACCCAACTTTAGTAGGTTAGACAGTACACTAAGCTGTGTTCTTTAGCGTCCACTGTAGGGACCTTTATAAATAACATTAACTTACAATTGCAAAATCTAAGACTTCAAGAGCCAAAACAACTCTATTACTACTAAGGAGTCTTCTCGTTGGTAGCGTAGTGGTTTCATACGATGATACATAGATCCCGGATCAAATCTCGGAAAAGACCTTGTCCCAACTGCACTCTTAAGGGCTGTTAGCCTGAGGATGCCCATCGGAAATCATGGGCAAACTCGCGACCCAAAATTTAACACCTTCCGTGGCAAGAAAAAGACAATCATTTAACCGCAGGTATAAGAGACGCCACGAAGAACATATGGACCAGAATGATTTTCTCGTAACAAGAAACTAGATTGTGTAGCAGGTATCCGCTCTTCCTTATCCGTACAAATAACAATTAGGAGCTAATTTTTAAAGCTTTTCTAATTAGCTTCAAAGTAGTTTGTTAAAATGCCTCTTCTTTTCCACTAATGCCAAATTTATCGATTTGCTTCAAAAGTTTTTAATTTACTCAGTCACCTAAAATGTCTACATATACATTGCTACAATACTTATTTTGTTTAGGCCCAGTGGTATGTAACTTCCTGGAAAGCTTGTCTTCCTTGATTACCAGTTCTAGGATCCAGCATCTAAAAGACACTTATATCCCAGCTGAACCCGAATCCAACTATTTTGGATCTGAAAACGAATTTCTTGCTGATCGAAATGGGAAGAGTCCTTGGGAGACTGGATATTTCGACGAATCATTCTTCAAGACCTTGTTTTCCCTGGTGAATCTCAGCGAGATATTGGAGCGCTAAATATCCCACATTTAATTATGTATTAACTGTTTTTAACTAATTCACCGTTGAGATATGCTACGGAGATTCAACTAATTTATCATTCGAGATTGTGTTGAGATTTTTGTTGTTGCCACTTGCCAGCAAACCCAGATAAGAAGAGGCTATTTTTGCTATTTACGAACAAAAACTTAAGCAAGACGAACAATTTCAGGAGTTTATTAGAATTGTGGATGAGTTGGTCAAACTGTCTGCTGAGGGGAAGCAACTGATAAATTCACACATTAGAACTTGAAAATTTTTTACAAAATTACAAAGGTTTCGTAATATGGTAGCTACTTTGAATTGTCTTGTTTGTCTTGACGGCGCTTCTGAAAAATGTCCTCTTATCAATTGCCGTCAATATGTTTGTACGCATATCTTCTGTTATCTTTGTTTTGTTTAGTAATTCATTCTCAATGAATCTACTGATTACAAGAATGTTCGAAAATAGCGGATAAAACTCTCTAAATTACAAAATAATGAGAATCATTTCAAGTTAACAAGTTACTTAGTTAACTTATACTTGTCCCAGCCATTGCAGAAAAAATAATAATAAGTTAATTCTGCATAATAGGCGTCTTCTAACGCTCGTTTGCACCAAATAAGATTAAAGTTAAGATTAACACCGAGTTAACCCTGAGTGCAGCAGGGTACAGAACACCGAGTTAACCACTAACCCTCTGCACCAACGCTTTTCAGCTCAGTGTTACGAAACCTAAAGGTTAACACCGAGTTAACGTTTAATAAAGGGTTAGCCAATCCGTAGGGAGCCAGAAACAGTTTCCATCCAATCGGGGAGCGGTTATAGCCATCCATTCAACTCGGTGTTATCGGCTGGAGAATAAGATTAACAGAATACTTTCTTGTACTGGACTTGATACAATGAAATACAATGATCTGGAAGGGCACTGTAAAATTAACGCCATCTACACCTTACCTCAATGTCCTTTCTGAATGGAACCTTCTCAAGAGTCATCATAGCTGTCGAAGGGGTCAAAGCAATGTTTGAGAAATTGAGAAATTTGTGGAAGCTTTTTCCGAATCGTCCTAAGGTCACTCATTTATTCAATTGTCACTCAGTACCTATTTTTTATCTTATAATTTAATTCAGGAATAAAATTAATAGTAATATCCTTACAAATAGTGGCGCTATAAGGGTTAGCCCTACTCCCACTGAGGGTTAAGTTTTTGTTGTTTAACACCGAGTTAACCTTAAGATTAACACCGAGTTACGTTAACCTAATTTGGTGCAACGGTCTAACTGCGTGTTATCTCTTGCTAACACCGAGTTAACGTAACACTGAGTTAAAAATGGTTGGTGCAAGCCAGTGTAAGTCGCTGAAATCCTTCACTATGTTGACATTATTTGTTTATTTGTATACGTTACTGTATTGTGTTATTGCATTTGTATATGCTTTGTACGTTTAAAACACGCAATTCTACATTTCGCGAATTGCATAGCCATTTTATTCAAAACCCGAAATGCATAGGCATTCTTATTCAAACCGCGAGATGAATAACTCAGGCTATTCAATTCACGAAATGAATGGCTCTTCCATTCAAAACCCGAAATGGATAGTCCCTATCTATGCAAACTCCGAAACAAGATATTGCTTAATGTTTATCAATGAGAAAAGCTCCATTCACCTGCGTCAATTACTCAAAATTGCTCATTTATGATTTATTATTACCCTACGTAGAAATTTTATTTAACAGAAAACCCTTCTTCGATCTGAATCTGATTTGAACTTATTTAAACTGTTTAGACCATTTGAAATCTTGGAATATTTATGTTTTGATTTGGTTTAAATTTCTTTTACCTTAACCGTAACCGTAACGGTAGCGAAAGAAAGCTGGTCGATAAAACTAAATAATTTCAAATAAATCCCGAAATCGCCAATTTGCCGATCTCCTGGACCCCCCTTGGATATGCCCCTACTCCAAAATTCCATACATTCCAAACTGTTTAAAAATTCAAATCATATTCCAGTCAAGAAGGTTCGGTTCCGGGTTTTTCGCTAAATAAAATTTCAATGTAAGGTTATAAAATAATTGCAATAGATATTAAATGAGCTATTTTATGTATTAGACTCAGGTGAATGGAGCTTGGTGAATGGAGCTTTTCTCATTGAGAAAACATTTACGATATTTTAGTTCGGGTTTTTATTGCTAGGGACTACGCATTTCGGGTTTTGAATTGAAGAGCCATTCATTTTGCACATTGAGTGGTCTGAGTTGTTCATTTCGCGTTATAAATAAGAATGCCTAAGCATTTCGGGTTTTGAACAAAATGGTTATTCAATTCGCGAACTGTATAATTTCGGGTTTTGAACGCAACATGTACATTGTCTATGATATATTTTACTGTACAGTTATTTGGCTGACGACTCGTCCTTTCCGGTTTAACGTGTTTTCAAATATCAGAAATCCGCCAGAAATCTCAGAAATCCGCTTATTTTCTGCAATATTTTCCTAAGATTTTACACAGTCATTCAAATGCGTCCTTATCACAGGAAAATAAAAAAAGTTACACTAACATGCTCGTGACAGAATAATTTTTGTACGGACGACTCACTCTGAAATTTCTCGCAGCAATCAAACACAACTCAGAGTGATGCTGGGCGATACTAAGGCAGACTCACACCTGCGTGTAACTTCCGCAAAACTCGAACGATTTGGTACGGATGCATTTGAATACATTTCTGATCGATCCGCTGCACAATTTACAATTTTAAAAATTTTAAATTTTTCAGTTTTCCAAGTGGGGACCAAGTGGCACCAAAAATTTTTTGTCTCCAAATTTGCTAAAGTTGTATGTAGGGCTTTTCTGGGTCGTAGAACACGAATCTGAAATCCGCTTTTCCATACAGCTTTTCGTTAGCTAGTATAAGCTTAAATCTAGCCATCGAAAAGCTGCATAATTTAATAAAAATTTTTTGGTTCCCCTTGGAAAACTTAAAAACTTAAAGTTTTTAAAATTTTAAAATTTTGCTGCGGATCGATCATAAGTGTATTCAAATGCATCTATATCAAATTCGAACTAAATCAGTCGAGTTTTGCAAAAGTTACGCACAGGTGTGCATCTGCCTTAGTATCGCCTGATGCTATTCCTTTAGGTAGAATTCCCTTGACTATTGATATATTGAAATGTTGTATTTGAAATGTTGTGCTGAAAAATTTGAAAACTTTCCATTTGGGGTACAAAACATTGCACACTGCACCACTTTATTGTACAGTCGATTTTAAAATTCCGAATTTGTTTCACTTTCATATGCATTAAGTAAGCTACTTTCTAATAAAGATATTTCCATAATTCTGATTGTTTAAGTTCAAGCAAGTAGCGTAGATGGCTATTTTTCCAAAAACTTGAACGCTGAGCTTGTCAAAGAAGGATTTTACCTGTGCCAATGTAGTTTGAGTCAGTTTCTTCACGACATGAATTAGAGACAAATTCCGTGTCAACATAGCAACAGCTCGCCAAACATGTTTCCGCGTATACTAACTCAACCATAGCTGCCAGATTTTCACACAATCTACTAACCAAGTTTGCCACTTGTTTCGAACTGAACTTGTGCTGCAGACCCATTGGGATCATGCAAAGACGAGAACTCCCGCTGATACCAAAAATGGCGACCCAATTCAGTGGTCGAATTAGCTTTAACTTTATGTTGCTACGGCTTTTATTTTCTGTCTGCAAGATACCCTAATTATTCACATACTAATGTTAATTGTATTTCGTCCAAATGTTGTCTGTTCATGTAACTGTATAATCTTGAAGTACCTAATAACTACCTAGTGAGTAGTACAAATATGTATTATGTGTAACTTTAGATAAGAGATTTGCCTGATTCTTCAGTCAAACTTGCTAGAGCCAAGTGTAAAGCTGTTAAAGTATGTCTGTTAAAATTTTAAAACACTAAAAAGTGCAACTCTGCTTGCGCAGATTCTAAGTTGCTATCTATATTACCAGGAGATTAGAAGATTTTTCTTATTATTATCTATCGTCATTAATTATTGTTGTTATTATTATTGTTATTACTGTAATTAGTATGAATATCCCATTCTATTTTCATGATTCAACATTTATATAAAGTTTTGTTGAAACTTGCAAACAAGTTCATTTTTTAATTAGTCGTTGCCTTGCCCATGTCTTTTCAAAAACTTGCAAAAAATTTCAACAAGAAGCAAGGAGGCTTGCTAGTCATTGCCGAAATTATTAAAAATGCCCTAGAGCTAATGTGTTTGTCTCTAATTTTCATCTTCGTGCAGAATTCAAAAGCCTTTTGCCTATTCACGGAATGACAAAATTAAAAATTGGAATTGAAAAAAATGTAAACTGAAAAGCCCACTCTCTACTGCATTGCCTTATTTTAGATGTAAATTATTATTGTATGTGATCCAATTATATCCAATTAAATTGCCGAAATAATTAATAAATTCCTAAATAAATTATGGTCATACTACGACTGTAAAAGGTAACCGATTAAAGTTAAATAGCCAGCTAAGCGAGAAGTGAGCACTAGATAAAAGTGCAATCGCTTAGACTTTAAATTTCTAGTCCGTTCGCCTGCGGGTCGAGCCGGGCCTGAGGTAAAACGGGCCGGGCCGGGCCGGGCTGAGTAAGACAGCGGCCCGCTTCGAGCCGGGCTTCGGGCCGGGCCTGGTGTTCTCATTTAAAGATTTTGTCTAGTTTTCAGTTTTCGCAATTTTTGTTAAAAGTTTGTTTTTTCCTGAAATAATTTTTCGCTAGTCATTGCTATTTATTTTCATCTTTCTTAAATTTTCTCTAAAATTTCTTAAATTTCTCTAATTTGTTCATTAGCACATGAATATTATATTCATTTATTCACAATAGTTTTCTTTCTTTCTTCCGAATTCACACATTGTTTATCGGTGCTATATTTGAATCTATAAAACTGAACAGCCAATGCTTAAACCCAAACAACGAAACCGCTGCATTCAAAATAATCGCGATCAATGAGAAATCGCTTAAAAATAGTATCTGCGAACGACGAATAAAAATCCTGTGAAATCTGAAAACTGTTTTTTATTTTGGGCATCGGCAAAAAATTGGTAAAAACGGGCCCGGGCCGGCCGGGCACAACTTTTTAGCTTACAGGGCGGGCCGGGCCGGGCACAACTTTTAAGTAACGTAAGCAAAGCTTACGGGCCGGGCGGGTCCTAGTTGGAGCGGGCCGGGCCGGGCCGAGGTCGAAAGTTTTTCAAACGGGCCGGGCCGGACCAAGAAGAAATTTTCAGTGGCCGGGCCGGGCGGGGCCTGAATATTCATGCCCGTGAAGGTCTCTAGTTCACATACACACGCAACCCTCGCAACAGGAATTAAAACCTGAAACCAAACTAAAAGCTAAATACCTCATAAAATCATTAATGGATTGAATCAGGAACCACAAATATTAATTCAAAAATTATCATAAGCTGTTGCGGAAAATGAGTGTAAATTCCAATTCTTTTCGAATAGTTTTTAGCTTAATCATATCTTCAATCTGTTAACCAAGTAGTTTATTTAAAATCCATAAACCTTGCTGGATCTTTCATAAATTGTTAGTCAATACCGAAAAATATAAATCACATATATTATAGATAAAAATATAAACTACGTAGTAATTTGCTTCCATTGATACGGAAACCCTTCTCTTCCGCTCAGCGACTTCAGCAGAAAATTAGCCTGTGCAATCTCATACAGGGTAGTGCTGGGACCGGTTCCGATTTTTGAAACCGGTTCCGGTTCCGGTTCTTGACTACCGGTTCCGGTTCCGGTTCCGGTTCCGGTTCTAGCTACCGGTTCCGGTTCCAATTGGTATTTTTGATAAAAAAGCTGAAATCACTCGATTTTTTTATTTTTTTGACAATTGCTATAAAAACTTAATATATTTAACTGCACAAAGCTATGAACGTGTTTTTAAACAGTGCTTTTGCTTACTTTTTACTATGTTATTTATATACAATTATTTACTGTGAAAAAGATATGGTCTGTTTCATTTTTACCAATATGTTGGGGAAAGTTTGGCTACCAGAGCTTACCAAAACACCTACTAAGTATTCTCAATCCAGATAAACATTTAGCTACTGCCCTTCAGAAAGCGAACGTCGCACAGAACTTTCCTCGACCAATTTCAAGCAGTCAAATAAAATTTGCTTATCGATTCAACAGCTACAGTTACAACATTACAAAGCTTAATCATTGAAAAAGCTGCTAATCTCATCTCGGGGTCGAAGATTTTTTGAGATTGAAAACTATAGCAGAAAACATTGGGGAAATCGTTGAACGAGAATTGAAACTTTTCGAGCACTTATGCAGCACACAGGACAGGAACAACTAACTTCACACCTTTAAAACCAAAGATTACAATAAATAAAATCAAGCTGCTAACCTTTTATTTTACATAGAACTTGTTTTAATTTTTGTAGCTGAAATAAACAAATTTGTAACAAAAGAGCGCTATTCCCTATCAAATCCTAAACCTATATATAAGCAAAAAGTACTAAAATATGACTATGAAATATGAAAATTTTTAATAGACCATCAAAGGCATTCTTTTTCGGTAGCGCTAGCCAATTGCTTTGCTATTAATTAAATAAGGACGGTACCTCAGGAATACTGTTGCTCAGCTTAACCCTTAATCTGGAGTTGCACCTTCAGTATACTGGTTTACTTCAGTTGAAGTTTGCACACAAATTGCAGAGGCAACAGCTAAAACTGGAAGAGTTGCCGTAAAGCATCAAATCCTTAATGCTTACCTTTGTCATTCTTAAAGAAGAGTTAACATTGAATATACCTTAGTTTTTCTTTTTCTATAACTTTTTCAGAAAACTTAAAACATTTACTGAAAACTGTTATTAAAGACATCGTAAAATTGATATCAAACCTTCTGCCATTTACACAACAACTTTCAAAAACAAAATTTTATATCTAAATATAAGTACCAAAATAAAGTTAAATTCCAAATGCTAAATTCAAATTCCTAAGAAAGTTTTAAAATTTTACAAAATAAACCTTGATTGAAGTTTCAAACAGCCAAAATTAACACTAGAACCGGCCGGTTCCAAAAGCCACCGGTTCCGGTTCCGGTTCCGGTTCCGGTTCTAAAAATCCTACCGGTTCCGGTTCCGGTTCCGGTTCCGGTTCCGGTTCTACCGGTTCTTTTGGAACCGGTCCCAGCACTAATACAGGGGCCAGTCCTATCAAAACGGGGTTAAGCTTAACCCGGGTTAGGCCCTATTTTGGGGTTAACCCCAAAATTTCAGGGTTGGGTTAACCCTGGGGTTAACCCGGTCCAATCAAACAATTTTGAGGTTGGGTTAAGCTAACCCGGGTTAGCGCAAACCCGGGTTTGGGTTAACCCTGTTTTCTCTTAAAGGCTGCTAGTGCCCGTTGATGAACTGTTTGGTATTCCTATGTTGCGCGTGAATGTTTTTCAAAAATTCTTCTTGCTTTACGCAATTTTCATACGATGATTTTCACATCTTGAAACTGATTATTTTATTGCATGTTTCCCGCTTTATCGTTCATCACGTGACAGTTATATCATATTTTTAATAAAAGGAGGCTTAGATGTACCATTTCTTGGGTTTGGGGATGGTACTCGATCAATTTTTTTTAAATTTAACAATGCTCTGTTGTCTATGTACGATTTGTTGACAAGGCCGAAATCGTGTTGCTATATCGGGGCGTCAAAATTGATCGAAATCGAAGGGGCGACAAAACTGATAAATCATGTTGAAATGTGTCAAAATTAGCCCTACTTGTTGCTTAGTATAGACCTTATTATTGTCATAGGTTAACACGGGGGTATGGAGTAGAAACCTTCACGGGCCTGGATTTACAGGCCGGCCCGGTCCGGCCCCCTCTTATAATTGCCATCCTGTATGTTGTTGTCATAAAAATGCAATTTTTACAAAAAACCTCCAAATTTTTTTCTAGCGATTGTGGAGCATTTAGTACGCAAGCCAGACGGTTACCACTTAGCTGATCTGTTCGACACAGAAATAACTCGTGATCCTTTTTAAGTTAACCGATTGCCAGATGAAACATAAAAGTGCCAGATGAAACCATGCCCGACTTTCGTGAATCACATTACAGCAAGGAAGAGTAACGAGTTTAAATAGTATCGTTGAAAAGTATCAGCAATCAAGGAACGAGTAACCGCATAGAAACAAATTTTCGAAGAAACGTCGGTGAAGCCTTTTGCTTCCTGTTACATTTCTGGTCTAAATAATTTTAGTCAGTTGTTCAAGGCAAAAACCGCAAAATACCCGCGCTGGCCTGCGAGTAGGCCCAATTTCTATTACCCACGGGTAACCGCAGATACCCGCGGCCCACTTACAACTCTGGATGCGACCCTATGTTAACCCTTTCATGTCTGAATTTCATCAGGACTAACAGTTGAAAATGATCAATTTTACATTTTTGGCTGCCATTTGCATTTCGAATGTAAGTATTAGAATGTCCCCGATGCACCCAGAAAAAGTTGGAAGCCGTCAAACTCAAAATTTTTTCTGCAGCTAGAAATTACCTTTTCAAATACGGTTGTTTGTTGTATTCTGGTTCGCTTCAATTATTTATGTTTCAAAAAGAATGGCAATTTTTATGGCAATTTATAAGCTCTATATAATATTTCAGTCAGAAAACGCTTCATTTAAGAAATGAGATATAAAAATCATATGCTAATTCCACAAAAAACAATTTGATGATGATTTTGGAATCAAACAATGATCAAACAATGATTTTGGAAAACAAAGAAGCGTGGCGAGCAAAAAACGCCTAAATGAAGAAAACAGACTCAAATATAACTCAATATATATAATATGTACATATACAGCTATGTACAGCTAAACTTGTTATTAAAGGGCAATAAGCATACATTTTAATTACGGATGGGCCCTATGGCCCAAGTGGTTATTTTCACATCTTATTTTTGGGACAGGGTCCAGTTACCGGTTGGCTGTCTGGGCATTTGCTCCTTTTTTCTTCAACGCGTCCACTCAAATATCATATATAATATAAAGAAATCAACACAATTGAACTTATCCCAAAATGTAAACCCGGGTTAAGGACTTAACCCACCCAGGTGAGGAGGGTTAAGTTTAGGCCGGTTTAACCCCATTTTAACCCCGATTTCTAAACCCGGGTTTAATGATAGGATTGGGGTTAGCGCTAACCCCAAAACAACCCGTTAACCCCGATGTGAAACCCGGGTTAAGCAAACCCGGGTTAACCTAAGTTTTGATAGGAGGGGGTTTGGGTTACTAACCCATCTTTAACCCGGGTTAGTGAGTTAACCCGGGTTAAGAACATTGATAGGACCGGCCCCTGAAGTTAAATGTACATATTCCTAAGCCCAACTCTTGCTTTACTAGCTGAATTTACTATTTGTAATGTTAAGATCAAAACAAGCTGAGAAAATAATGAAACAATTCAGTATATTGTGAAATGTGATCATTGATGAATTTGCTAGATTCCTTGATCTTGTGAAATGAGTCGATTGTGAATGGGATTCAATCTAGTAGAACGTCCACTCATTTATTATGGAGAATCCTTATTAAAGAACAGTTAATCAATATACTTTACTACTTAAAACAGGGACATATGTTTAGGTTTCAGTAGAAATGAGGTCAGGAATTAACGCCACAACTGAATCAGACTAACTAATAATGAATGGAGTACCAGCTGAATGCAGAAGGGTACGTTCTAATTAGGCAATAAAGCTAACAAGGAGGAGTCGTCACTCTTCTCGGGTCAGAAGTAGGCCCTTCTTCCTTCACCCTATTAATTTATGGAAGAGTCGTTACACTTCCAGGGTCTAAAATGGCCCGCCCTTCACCCCTCTTTAATTAAGAAACTTAATAAGATTTCATATTACCAAACTAAAACAATGTCGAGATAGGTATAAGAAGAGGCATTGCCCAATAAGCAGAAATTAAATAAAAGGTGTTTTAACCTTCGTCCATTCAGTCGAAAAAAGTACAAATATCGGAAGATGGTTCATTACAATAAACGATGATATTAGAAGATAATTAATGTTCGTTAGGTTTCATTAATAGTAATTATTCAATAATTGATTAATTTTTAATATCTTAGTAAAAAATATAACTTAGGCTCATCTGAAAGTAATTCTCTCCCATTTCCAAAAATCCAAACCTAATATTTTAACTCTCAATATTAAGAAAATAATGGGCTAAAATGTTTTTGTAAGATTGCTTTTTATTTCGTAATCTTAGCCCTTTAAAAGGTGCGCCTCAAATTTGGTCTTCTCTAACCTTTAACTTAACTACGTAGTAGTCACGTGTCTACTACGTCCATTCACACTCCTATTCACTAGGTCGTGTCCCCATTTGCCTTTACGCTGGCAGAGTAATGCCTCGCAGAAGAAAGAAGTTAGCATACACCATTTGGTATATTAACAGGTGTGGGGGCCTACTTCCGTCTAAAATAAAGAGAAAATTAATAAAATTGACTAATCGTAGGTAGATTAGGACGTAGATTACAAATATTTTAGTTTATAGTAGTGAAACTATTACGTAAGTCTTTGTATGCACATTTTTAGGTAACAATTGCCCTCCTATCCTCGGCCACTTGAGGGCAGGGAGTTCCACGAATGGAGAGCAACTGTTATCAGTATTAATGAGCTGCGTCCCTTATTTTCGGCCGAAAGTTCAAGTCGAAAACAAGAGAAAGGGGCCTGGAAACAAGGGAGCAGCCAATTATAACAAAGTAAATTTTTTATTAAATCTAGTGCCTGAAATGGCATTTAAAAATTAGCTTTCCGTGGTTATCCCAGACTGGCCAACCTTCTATACAATTTTTTGTTTTTATCAAATAAAGTCGAATTTTAATTACACAATTACGCCTTTGGTTACCTTTACGTGTTAACCAAAATCTCAGAAAATCCGCCAAGTTTCAGCACCATCAGTTTTATCAAAAATTGGTCAGTTGTGGCATAATATTTCGTGTTTTTATTAATCTCGACCTCCGACTGACCGACCAGCTCGATCGACCTGGAACTGGCCAATGTAAAAGATAGCATGTTTCTAGAAACTTTGGCTTAAATCAAAAGAAATTTCGCCTTCCATTAGCTGTTAGTGAACTCGGCCAGATTTAAACATTAGGCACGCAATGTTTGAGGGATTTTTTACGTGACCAATTTGGCCTATTTTCATTTTTATTCGGCCTTCGGGCTTTATTTTTTATTTTTTCTATGGCCAAGCCATGACCAAAGTTGGCCTTAATTTTCAGTAGGGCCCAATTTTTTCCTTTTTTTCATGGGTTTTTGTAGAACTGGGAATTTTGAGTGGGGACCCTTCCCTGATTGAGACAGGATGTCCCTCTGTTACGATCTCGTACTGGAAATGAGCTACTTTAGGAACTATTTCTCCCCACAGCCAATTAGGAATTGCCGGCAATATTCGTCAAAGAAGGCAATATAGAACCAAAAATACTGTTTTATAACAGTCATTATTCTCAGCGTTAGGTCGGTTCCCAAAACTATTAGGTTTTAAATTAGAATAATTCTTTAATGATTAATTATCAAGCTATGTCAAAGGGAATTACCGGCTTCCCCTTTAACTATTAAGATAAGAAAGAAGCCGTCCATATCAGAATTGTTTTCTTAGATTTGGTTAGTAGTAATAATTGCCTAAGCAATTATTACTCGTTCAGCTTTCCCTAAAATTATCAAAGTTTTCAAACTGTCCAAAGTCGTCCATAAGTTTCCAAAGTTCTTTAGAATTATTAAAGAAACAAGAAGATAGAAACCAAGATACACCACAAATGAATAATAATGTGTATACGATAGGTAGTTAGGTTTCATAGTTAAGTAGTAGTTAGGATTATTTAAGTTTTGAAAATAGTTAACGTTAATGTTGATGTCAGTGTGGGTGTGTGAATGTGACCTCGAAATTTACATATTAGGCTCCTCTGGTAAACACCTCATGGACAGTGCGGTTCCGAGTTCATTCCCGATTTCAACAGTGTGAATTTTGAACTGGAATTCTGTAATTATGAGTGTGCGCTAGGGTTGTGCGTTGGCCGCTGCGGCCAATGGCTGACCAATGGCCGGCCATTGGCCGGCCAAGCCATTGGCCGTTGGCCGAAAAATCTCATTTTAGGTGTGAAATTGCCTACAGATCATTTATAATCAGCTATAATTGTGGGTTCCTTCCCAAGCCGAGTCAGTAACATTTTCTTTAAGATTGGTTTATTATTCTGTTTTCGAAACCGGACTTTATAGTTGGCATAATTTTAGTATTTAAAGTCACAAAATGAAGTAATGAGTTTAACCGGGGTAACCAACACACTTCCCAGCTAAAACTAACTATACTTATTGGATGATTCCATATCGAACATTCATAAACTAAAATAAAATAAACTAAAATAAAATAAACTAAAATTAAATGAGTAATTAATATAATGAAAATCACGAATATTTTCTTAATAAAATGTTAACAAAACTGCTAATCCGCTAATCGGTCATCTAATGCAGAACCTCTAACTACAGATGCTTACTTTTACGTTATTTTAAACACTGTCTCATAAGGTAATTTTAGGTGGGACATTGCCTACAGATCATTTATAATCAGCTACTTCCGGATCCCGTAGATGCGGTGATGTATCATTACCCATTTCATCACTAACGACCCATGATTGCAGGCAAAATTGATGCTCAATTTGGCCCTTTCCTGCCTAATAGCTGAACATTTCATACACTCTGGCAATTACAAAATCCTCACTAGACATAGGGAGTTTACATAGTATGCCCTCGTGCACAGTCACAATTACCCAATTCCAGTTCAAAACTCACACTTTTGAAATTGTGGATGAACTCGGAACCTCATTATCCATGAGGTATTTACCCGAGAAGCATATTTAAATTCTGCAACACAGTTGAATTCAGCAACACACAAAATCAGTAAATTTTAGCTTTACCAGCAGTTGACCATTGGCCAACCAGCGGCCAACGGCCAACTTTGGCCGTTGGCCGGCCAACGGCCATTGGCCGGCCATCGGCCAATGGCCAACAGCCAACCGGTTGGCCAATACTTCATTTTGTGACTTTAAATACTAAAATTATGCCAACTATAAAGTCCGGTTTCGAAAATAGAATAATAAACCAATTTTAAAGAAAATGTTACTGACTCGGCTGGGGATGGAACCCACAATATTCGGATCAGAAGTCCAACGCCCTACCAGTTGAGCTACCGATTCATGAACAAATAGAGTTTACACTAGAATATACTCTGTTACGTTTTATGGTCATACTCCAACTGGGACTTTCTCTTTATCAACTGAACGGTTTGAAAACTTAAGGGGGGGGGCTACTTGGGTCAAACATTCGACCCTCATCAATTTCGCTCAAATTGTGCCTATCGATACTCCCTAGGGCCCTACACAATCCATTGAAATTTGAGATGATTTCGTCCAGGAATAAAAAAGTTACAGTCATTCAAAATTTCCAATTCCTATTGAAAATGGCCCAAAATCTGAACTTTAGATTTTTCTATTCTGTCAACGATAACTTACTCAAATAAAACCGTTCGAAACTTTCTATAGATCACTTTGAAGCTAAATACAATATCTAAAACTTGTCGAAGAGCTTTTTTCAAATTTCGGCTTCAAACTTTTGTAGTAATTGCTTCTGTAAGACAACCTCAAAAAATGGTCAAAATCTGACATTTTCGAAAATTTTCAAACCTTACAAATATGCACAATATCTACATCAATCGATAGCTTTTTGAATTCTAAGAAACTTTTCTTGTTGGCATAATCCTCCATTTTGTAGCTATTTCAAGTTATCGGCCAAAAACCGATTTTTCAATTCCTGTGATTTTGGGGTTGTCTCAAAGAAACAATTACTGCAAACGTTTGAAGCCGAAATTTGAAAAAAGCTCTTCAACATGTTTTAGATATTGTATGTAGCTTCAAAATGAGCTATAGAAGGTTTCGAACGGTTTTGATTTGAGTAAGTTATCGTTGACAGAATCGAAAAAGTTAAAGTTCCGATTTTGGGCCATTTTCAATAGGAATTGGAAATTTTGAATGACTGTAACTTTTTTATTCCTGGACGAAATCATCTCAAATTTTAATGGATTGTGTAGGACCCTAGGGAGTATCAATAGGCACAATTTGAGCGAAATTGATGAGGGTCGAATGTTTGACTCAAGTACCCCCCCCTTAAAAAAGGAAAATATTCAGTTGTTCAATGTCTACAAAATGATATAAATTTTACCCAACATAACGTTTATGAAACCAATTTTCGGTTTTAACATTATGTAAGCATACTTGACTGTATAATGCGTGTTACATGCTTCCGCACTTCAAACTTTAATTACGGTTTTCTCATTAATTACTGAACATTT